>JARHVA010007191.1:137500-310000 GCA_037957365.1 Torreya grandis
TCTCAACTAAGAGATCTTCTTCTTGATCATAATCAACTATCAGGGAAAATACCTATCAGTTTAGGGAGATGCAAAAATTTGGAAAAGGTGGACTTGTCTTATAACAAACTCACAGGAAACATACCTTCAAAAGTTGCATCTCTTCCATATCTACAATTCTATTTCAACATTTCAAAAAATATGCTATAAGGTTCTCTTTTAGGGTTGAGAAAGATGGTAATGGTCCAAGCTATAGATGTGTCTCACAACATCTTCTCAGGTGGAATTCTAGCTGCACTGTTAAGCTGCACAAATTTGCAATATTTGAATCTTTCTTGGAATTCCTTTGACGGCCCAATACCATCATCACTCACTCATCTAAAAAATATTGAGGACATTGATCTCTCTAACAATAATTTTTCTGGTTCAATCCCAATGGCTTTCAAAGAGATGAAAATTCTTCAACATATCAATCTTTCTTCAAACAAGTTAACAGGGGAGGTTCCAAAGGGAGGAGTTTTTGAAACACTTGATGAGTCTACAACTATGGGAAATCCAGATCTTTGTGGCACATGGATAAATTTGTAGCCCTGCTCTCATTCCAAACATAAAAGGTTTTCAATCTCCAAAAAGGTAATGGCACCAGTTGTGATTAGCATTTCAATATTCATCATGTCTTTATTATTGTTAGTATATTCCTATAGAATGATACGTACAAGTCAGAAGATGGTTTCCCTCAATTTAGGACCCCCAATAATTTCATATGAAGAGCTTGTAGAGGCAACTGGGGGTTTAACCAAACCAACATTTAAGGATTTGGTAGTTTTGGATCCATCTATAGAGGGATTCTAAACAATGGCACAAATACTTTCCTTAAAGTTCTCAATTTCAAAGATGTTAGTGCTCATGAAAGTTTTATCAGAGATGAAATGTATTGAAAAGAGTCAGGTACTGCAATGTGATCAAAATCATTTCATCTTGTTCCAACCTTGATTTTAAAGGATTAGTTCTTCCATTCGTGTCAAATGGAAGTTTGGAGAAATGGCTATATCCTCAGGGAGAAGAAGGATGTAGATTAAATTTGAGTGATCGATTAAAAATAGTAATGGAGATGGCACAAGGTATTGCATATCTACATCATCATTATTTTGTGCAAGTTATTCACTCTGACTTGAAAACTAATAATGTGCTATTAGGGGATGGTATGACTCCATATATAGCAGACTTTGGTATTGCCAAACTAATATTTGGAAATGTAATGAGTTCATTGAATTCTAAAAATGCACTAAGAGGATCCATTGGCTACATTTTACTAGGTATAAATTTTACAATAATAGAAAAATTATTATCAATAGTTTGCTTTTTAATTTTGTAAGAATTTTTAAAATGGCTTGAGAATCACTAAAAATTGTATTATATTACAGAGTCTGGAATGGGTGGAAATATTTCAACAAAAGGAGTTGTATATAGCTATGGTATTCTACTTTTAGAGTTGTTGACAAGGAGGAAACCAACAGATGATATTTTTGTAGAAGGTCATCAAAGCAATATTAAAAAGTGGGTAGGTATGGATTTTCTAAATAAAATTAAAGAAGTGGTGGATAACAACCTACCTAGTGATGCTAATAAATCAAAGATATCAAATGTATTGGTATGCCTTACTCAATTTATATAAGTAGGTTTGGTTTGTACAAGTGAGTTGCCTCAACAATGCCCACATATGATGGAGATAGTTGAGAGATTAGAAAAAAATAAGAGGCACATTTCTTGGTACTCCTATAAATTTTCAATTGCTGATAAATATCTCACCTTTGCTTGTGAGGACAAGTGGAATTTAGGGAGCCATGAAAATTGGTCTACATCTACATCATAGCTCTTTACTCAATAATTATGATTGTAAATAAGTGTTTCTTTGTTTTTTATTATGTTCTCTTAGATTGAATAATAATAAAAAAGTATATTGTGAGGTTATGTAGGGATAATTAGTGTAATATTTTTCTAAATTAGCGAGATGTAAGGGCAAGTTGTAGTTTTTTTCCAAGTTGATGACATGTAAGATAAACATGGTTGTTGATTAAATACACATATATAATAAAAATTAAATTCATAAAAAGATTTATTTTTCTTTAATCTTGTCATGTTGTTTCATTATTCTTCTACTTTATAAAGACAAGAATTTTTTTGGGGTAAATTTTTTCCAAATATAAAATGTTTAGGTCCAATTTTCAAAGTTGGCTGAATTTTTACAATTTATTATTTTGTGGCTTATTGTCACACTGGTTAAATATTATTAAATGAAAAATATTTAATTTCCTCTATCTCTCTTCAAATATCCTTCAGTCATTCATGTTATCCACAATGCCCATACATTTTTACTCATTTCAATACATGATCAAGCCAACTAGAAATTAATAGCTAGTGCAGAATGAATAAAAATCATAAAAGGAGTGTGAAACATTTTTTATATATTTTATTTATTTTATAGGCATGTACATGAAATATTATCAATTATATATAAGATCCAATAATTGTTTTATAAAATGCCTAATGGAATGTAATTCATGGACTACAATCATTGTTGAAAATGAATAAAATGAGATTGTATATTTGTGAGCAAATGTAATTGGTATTTATAGAGCCAAATTCAACTGCCTTTGCCAAAATTCTCCCAAAAAATACCAAAATGATAACTTGAACATAATGTATGGAGATTCATCTAAAACTAGTTAATTTAGTGAATTTTTATCAAATGATTTCTCATGGAATGCAATCACCATTGTATATGTAGATTAAATGGAATTTTTTGAGGAATCCCTAGACTTTTTAAGTGAATGTATTTCATGTAAATCTAAACTCAATAAATTTTGACAATATCTTCCAAACATGTGCCAAATAGGGAGATATATGATAGAGTATCAATATTTTTAAAAAAATTATTTAAAGAAAAATTTAACTGAATTTTGTAGTAGTGACTGCCTTGCTAAATGTGTATGCTTAGTACAACATTTGTTATCTAGTTCCTTGCATATTAGTGTCTATATTATCCTTCACCTCCCAATAATGATCAAATTTGAAGGACTAGTCTTTTTGATCGAATATAATTCATGTAAATACAAACTCAATAAATTTTGACAATATCTTCCCAGCATGTGCCAAATAAGGAGGTACATAATAGAGTATCAAGATTCTTTCAAAAATTATTGAAATCAAAGTTTAATTGAATTTTATAGTAGTGATAACCTTGATAAATGTGTATGCATAGTACAATATGCGTTATCTATTTCCTTGCATATTAGTGTTTATATTATCCTTCACCTCCCAATAGTGATCAAATTTGAAAGGCTGGTCTT
Organism: Torreya grandis; assembly: GCA_037957365.1. Taxonomy (NCBI): domain Eukaryota; kingdom Viridiplantae; phylum Streptophyta; class Pinopsida; order Cupressales; family Taxaceae; genus Torreya; species Torreya grandis. The sequence continues at coordinate 140,830 of JARHVA010007191.1, forward strand.
ATTTTCAAGTTGAAGGGTATACTTTCATCCAACCCTTATGTAATGAAATTTTTTAAAAATAGTTGTACTTCAAATGATAATACAAGAGTAAAGTAAGTATACACTTCATTAAAAAATATGTTATATAAAATGTTGCTCCTCCAATATTTATAGATTTCAATTTATAGGATGAATTTGATTTCCCTGAAACTTGAAGGGATTAAATATTTTGGCCATATGAAAATATCTATGATTTTTAAGCATAAAAAGTAATGGCATGTTTTTTAAGTCCATATGGAATGAAAGGGAAAATAATTGGATGGGCTTAAAAAAAATTCTATGGATTGAAAAACTATTACTGAATGATTATAGAAATATATTTACTCTTTCACGATTCATTATTTAAATATCATTAAAAAAAAATTTGAAGTGAAATTCTTATTAGATAACCATCTTAATTATTTTACCCCTAATCAAAGTATGTTTGGAAAAATAATACTTTTGAAAGTAGATTTTTGTACGAAATAAATCAATATGTTTTTTCAATACTTTGGAAAGTTGACATTTGCCACATCTTTGCAAAAAATAAGTCAAAATGTTTTTTCATTACTTATAATACATGATTATTTTCATTTCCCACATTTTAAAGTAAGTTTGTATTATTATTGAAATTATGTCCTTACATTTGTTTGACCCTAAATTGGATGCGGATCTTCTTGGGGTAAATACGGTTAATAATATAGAAATGATAGGGCACAATTGTGAATATCAGATCTGCAATGGGATAATTAAATATTTAACTTAGCTATAACATATACCAAATTTATTAACTTAGATAAGCTATTAATAGAAAGTACAATTATGTTAGATAAGGAAAATGACATAAAATGAAGTACTTATTTAGTTCTAATGCTAATTTAGATTTGGATCTAGAATAAGTAGGAAATAGACTAGGAGATGATCATAGAATAATTACCAAATTCTAGATTGAGTGTCTTTGTAACTGTGGATACTAGCATCAGCCTCAGACTATACTATTGATTCTTATAGCTATGTCAAACACAAGTGTCCAATATGGAGCACCTACTCAAAAAGGATGTGAACACCTATATGATTCTTGGTTTGTAATTGCCTTTACTATGGTGCATTTAAATATAGTTCATGTATTATCGCTCCTCATGAAATGGAAAAACCCTAGTTCTTGCTCCTCATAGTGACCATGGTAAAAATGAGCTAGTAGGATCATAGTGTCGAGATAACCCTAAAGACCCCTTTGTTAGTGGATGCTACCTAAATAACCATTGCTTTGAATAGGGTCTCATACTAATGTAGCTATCCCCTAATGTGTTGCCTTGTTTGTTCACAAGAGTACAATAATGTGAAAAGCAAGTATAATAGTGACCTAAATTGTAACTTAACAAATATGACATTATGATTTCTCTTTCAGTACTTTAGACCTGTATCTAGGTTGTTCCTTTGAGTTATATCAGAATAGGGTAAAATAGGAAAGCTTTTTTCACTTGAGTGTTTTTTGAATGCTCTTTAGAATGAATGTTAGGTGATTTTAGAATGAGTAATGATATTGAATATATATCACTCTTATTATGAAAATATATTGTAAAATAACACTTAGGTTGACCATTATGATACCTTTAATTTTAAAACTAGATAACATTAGGGCACTGGATGCTTGCATCAAGGAAGGACACTAGAATCAATACAGGGTTTATAATTACTACTAATGTCTCAGAAGTTAGAAAATAGGTACATAATTAGAACTTATAGAGGCATAAGATAAACATTTTTTAAGCATTCTAGGTAAGATAAAAGGCCTCACTCATCAACAAAAGATTGGTTGGACCAAGAAATAGGTCAAGACGCACAAGATAAAGCACATGTGAGACTTATGCAAGTGGGAAAGGTCTATAACTAAGAGTAAAAATCAAGGGTTTGTTTTCACTAAGTGTATAATATTGAGGTGTTATATAATTCACAAATATCATTTACACCATGTAAATAATCAAATATTTCATATACATTATAATTAAATAGTTGAAACATTAAAATTTAGAAGATAACACTAAAATATTTGAATTCCTAATAACTCTTATGCCCTGAGTCCTAAGGGTGGGTTGATTTGTAAACTCTTAAACCATTAACTTATTAGAATTCAAAGATTGACAACTTCTTATTCTTCTTCAAATTTTCTCCAAAAATGACAACTTCATTCATACCATGATCAAGAATTAGTGTTTATTCATTACTTTGGAAGATATCGATGATTAAGAATTAAATATGAATGCAAATACACTTAACCAAAATCATAACTATAGATATAAATGACATAATAATATTTGATGTATAAAACCCCATAAGATGTAAGGAAAAAATTATTAGAAGATGTAATAGCTCTAAATCCTATCTTATATTGGCCGGAAATGGTTTACAATGAGATATAGAATAAGTACAACATATTGTTTCTCTTAATTTTAGTATTATTTCTTAGAAATAAGTAAGGTAAGAAACTAGTAATAAGGGTGTGGTAGAAATACCTAGTTGTTGATGCATGTGTAATCCAAATGAGTATGGAGAGATCCTCTTTATCTTGGAAGGAATAAGCTATAGATAATAAAGAACTAATGAAAAGGGTTATTGGAAAGATAGTTAGGTGGATTGCTTAGTGTGAGCTAGATCCAAGAAGCATGAGCTTGTTAGGAGGCTGTCAATCCACTCTTTGATAAAAATTAAGTTGAAAGAGATAAAAGGAAAGTATTTGCATCAAATGAGAGAAAGTAAATGACATGAAATTAAAGAATAAGTAGATGCTTGTTAAATAAAATGACTAAATATAGCAATAATAGGTCAATATTAGTACTAAAGTGGGTTGGGTCAAGTTTAAAAAATTAGAAAAGGGTCTGTGAATAGGTAGGAACACATAAAGTTAGATTTTATTGGGGTTAAGGGGTTAGAAATAACTTGATATTACTTATTATCATAGTGGCCTTTGGTAGTTGGGCTAACCATCATTAGTTAAGTTGACCATTGATGGTTGGGTAATTGTCAATGGTTGTAGTTGATCATCGATAGTCAAGGTGACCGTCGATGGTTCATGTGGATTTGGAAGGTTTTTAGAAAAAGAGTTATAGAATGGGTAGGTAGTCAATCAGAGGTCTATAAAGGGTCTAGTAATAAGATTATATGAGATAATAGGGTATGATTAGGTCCATGAGGTTAGAAATCCAATAAACAAAGTTGAGGTACAAATATACTTGTAGCTTGATAAGTGGTTGATGGTTGATGGTTGGAGAAATTTCAACAGAGTAATAGTACTTTGCCTGAAGAGCAATTTTGGCAATGTTTTGGGTTTATATTTTAGTTGATGAATTGATGAAGGAAGACTTGGTTAGCTGTAATCTTTAATACCTTTATTCTTGAATGCTCTTGTGATTGATCCATTTCAGCTCCTACTCCCCTCTTTTTATAGGAAAATAAAGATGGAGGATAAGAGGTTTAGGCTGATAATTTTGATGCTTGGGAATTCATTATCACCAAGTAAGGTAGCCATATTTAGTTATGTTGTGTTATCTTGTACAAAATTAGTATTTGTGTAAGCATGAGGAATATCTAACCATCAATGGTCTACCTAACCATTGGTATTCAAGCTAACCATCGATGGTCGAGGGTTTAGAGGAAAAGGGGTCAAGATGAGTTAAAAGGGTTGGGTTAAAGCTGAGTTAGTAAGTTAATTAACTAAGGTAGATAACTAGAATTAGGGTTTGATAGCTTAGTTATGTGGTTCCTACAGAGTTCTGAGGTATTTTTTCATCTAGAACTATCATGTGCAATTTTTTAATGTCTACATTTGCCCTTTTTTGTTATACAACTTTGAATTAATAAGTTGTTAAAAAAATAGATTATTGGTCAAAGTTTTGGTTATCTTGAGTATGGGAGGAGGTGTTACCCCTTAAACTATGATTCGATGAGGAAAAGAAGAATCAGGTGTGGGTTTGATAAGTGGTTGATGGTGAATCATGAGTTTGGTAGGAAAAAGGGGTTGGAAATTTGAAATACAAACCTATGCAAAAAATATGACTAAGTTGATAACCAAGATCACACATAAATAATGGTTTCCAATGTTGGTAAAAATAAGGTTAGTTTTAGAAAGACAAGTGATAGGGTAACTAGTCCATAGTGTTAGGCATAATTGATCAAGTTATTCCTATCGAGTCTCCTAGATAGGGTCGGTGTTTTTCATAAGTATCCAAGGTAGGAAGTGTTCCATTAAAAAACACAAATGGTCTAATTGTGCACTAGGTGGTGAAAATTTAAGTGGTCAACATGGAAAAGTTGGTCTAAAGGTCAACCAACCCAATCAAACCAATTCTTCTAACTCTTCCAACCAACAAAACAATATTTAAAACTGAGCTTCCCCAAAATAATATACTCCAATAGGGGAGTCCTATGCTTCAGTTTTAGACAAATTGCTCAAATCCAACATCATACAACTTCCTCCCATCAAACCTCCTAAAAAAATTTATGCTTTTCTCCCTACACCTAGTTGGTACAATGAGACTAACCTATGTGTTTTTCAATGGGTTGTTGGACATGATTTTAGTAGGTGAAACACCTTTAAAACTATTGTCCAAAACATGATTGATAAAGGTGAGATTATATTTGATAATCCAAATACACCTCTAAATCAATCCCTTGATATGTTTTAGAAACCTTTCCCCAATCATACCCCTTCTACCAACTATGATTTTAAAAAGTTGGAATCATCTCACACTCGTGAGGTCCATACGGTTAATGTCATTATTAGTAAACCTATCATTGAAGAAGCCATTGACTCAATTAGCTCTTCCTCCCTTCCACTCATTAAAATGATGGACTCACCCTCTATTCCTTTGGATACCCAAATAGAGGAAACAACCACCCTTCTTCCTTCACTTGATGAGACCATCGACTTATCCACATCTCCTTTGATAGTAATACCAAAGGAGGCAACCATTTTTTCAACTACCTCTTCCCCCAATCCACTTATTGAAGTGGTAAAACTACCCACCATTAATTTGGACACCTAAACAAAGGAAACAACCACCTCTATTCCTTCACTTAATGCCATTACACCTTACTCCCCTATCATAGAACAACCCATTCTCTCTTTAGAAACCATCTCAAAAGAAGAGATCACCTTGTCTATTCCTTCCATGGAGGAAACATCCTTTCAAATCTTGGAACTTTCAATCAAGAATAAAGTTGAAGGAATCATTCCCTCACCTAAACCTATGGGATTAATATTGGAAACCAATGACTAAGGAATCAAAATGGTTTATAAACATTTTTCTTGATTAGTCCAAAGCTTATAATTCACTTCTCAACCCAATATGGATAGAGGTACCTTTTAGCATTATCTTGGTCTCCCCTATCAAAACAAACATGAGCCTTCAACCTCACTTTCATCCACCCTTAAGCCTATCATCACCACAACCCCTTCATCAAATATTTCTTCCTCCAAAACCATAGGGGAATCATCTAGACCACCTCTATCCAAAATTTCCAAATCACCTTAAGCCTCTCTAACCAAACCTATTAAGAATCTAAGAATCCTTCTTACACCTAGCCTTGCTCACCCATATTTTAAGTTGGAATTAAACCCATCTAGTCCAACAAATAAAACCCTAAACAAACCAATTAAGAAGGTGGAGCCACCCAAACTCCCACCTTGAACCAGACCTATATCACCTCCTTCCCTCTTACCTTTTATCCTAGGACCTCATCCTTATACCATCCTAGGAGCTCATCCTTCTACCAAGAAGTTAAACCCTCCTAATGTAACCCAAACCACACCTTCTTCTTTCATCCTAACTTTACTTACACCTACCAAATCCTCAAACTCCCCATCATTCTTAACTAATCTATCTACCTCTAACTTCCCACCTATAGCCAAAAATTCATCATCCACCTCTAAATCTTCCACCTCAAAACCAACCATAACCAAGCAATTCCAACCAAAACCACCTACTAAAACCATTCTAGAACCTATAAATTTTGTGGTGAAGCCTACTTCTAAGAATGCTCCCACTTATAAAACCAAAAACCCATCCCCTCTAGCACTTTGCTTGAATCTTATTCAAACATTTTACAAAGCTTTTTGTAAACCTCTTCCTTAAGCCTACCACCAATCAAACTTTTTGACCTTTCTAGTCCCAAACCCTCTTGGTTCAATGATAGATTAATCTACTCATGTCATAGGACACCTGGACATGACATGGAGAGATACAAAGCTCTCCAAGAACTTATCCATAACTTATGGGATGAAGATGATGTATTATCAGATGAACCTCCCTTGACCCCATTACCAACCCAACCATCAAATCAACCTATCCAACATCTACCCACTCCCCCACTCTCACCCAAGAGTGAGGAGGACCCAAAGTAACCATATAGCTCAACACTTCCCCTCATCCATACTATCCATATGATTACTTGATCTTAGTCCCAACAAAAGGATAAGGGAAAGGGCAAAGTGTTTAACAACTCAAACAAAAGCAATCAAGCAAAAGGAAAAGATATCAAGGAAATTATAACATACACTAAAGTGTATTTAAAAACTTAGTATTTTCTTAGATCATTTTAGGCTTATGCCTTAGAAAGTGTGAAGAGGAACTTTTATTTGTAGATTAGGTACTAGAAAGGAAGTCTAAGGTTGGTTTTATGTGTTAAAGTCTCTCAAAAATATGTATTGAAAGTCATTACATGGCTTGATATTGGGGCCTACCCCCTCACTTAGCACACTATAGTGATAAGGGTGTCAGGTGCTTATCCAAGATATACTAAAATTTAGAGTTTAGATTCAACTTGAGAGCTAAGTCTTGGTTTCTCTTCTTGGTAATGACCTCCAAATAAGATAGCAAAAAGATAAGGTTTACCACTAGGTGATGAAATCCTAATTGGGACTTATGTCAATTATGTTGATGTGTTGATTAATTATGTTGTTTGGTAGAGTGTTTGATAACAAGAGTGAAACTACAATTGATTATTTTTGGCTTTAAGTTACTAGATGAACTAAAATAAGCATGCAATAAGAAAGCAATCAATGTATACAAGTTCTATTTTATACCCAAAAGAAATTATAGATTTTGTTGTATGAGTATAGAATAAATGAAGAAAAGGGCACCTACATGATTCTAGGTGCTATCAAGCATGCCAAAATATTTCTCTTAATTTCAGTATTATTTCTTAGAAAGAAGTAAGGTAAGAAACTAGTAATAAGGGTGTGGTAGAATTACCTAGTTGTTGATGCGTGCATAATCTAGATGAGTATGTAGAGTTCCTCTTTATCTTGGAAGGAATAAACGATAGATAAGAAAACACTAACAAAAGGGGTTGTTAGCAAGATAGTAAGGTGGACTACCTAGCACGAGCTAGATCCAAGAAGCATGAACTTGCTAGGAGACTGTCAATATGCTCTTTGATAAAAATTAATTTTTAAGAGATAAAAAAAAGTATTTACATCAATTAATAAAAATTAAATGAGATGAAATACAAGAAGAAGTAGATGCTTGTTAAATAAATTGACTAAATATAGCAATAGCAGGTTAATACTAGTACTAAAGTGGGTTGGGTAAGGTTCAAAAAATTAGAAAAGGGTCTATGAATAGGTAGGGACATAAACAGTTATATTTGGTTGTGGGTAAGGGGTTGAAAATAAATTGTTGATATTTATTTCCATAGTGACCATCGAAGGTTAGACTAATCATTGATAGTTAAGCTAACCTTTGATGGTTGCATAACCATCGATAGTTGTAGGTGTCATCGACATCAAGGTGACCATCGACAGTTCCTATGGATTTGGAAGGTTTTTAGAAAAGGAGTTATAGAATGGGTAGGTGGTCAAGTAGAGGTCTGTCAAGGGTCTGGTAGTAATAAAATATGACATAACAGGCTCTGATTAGGGTAGGGAGGTTATAAATCCAATAAACAAAGCTAAAGTACAAATATACTTATAGCTTGCTAAGTGGTTTATGGTTGATGGCTAGAGCAATTTTGGTACAATAGTAGTACTTTTCCTCAATAGTAATTTTGATTTAGGTTTGGGTCTCTATTACAGTTGTTGAGTTGTTGAAGGAAGACTTGGTTGGTTGGAATTTTGAATAACTATATGCCTTAATGCTCTTATGAGTGACCCATTTTACCTCCTACTCCCTTCCTTTTATAGTCAAGGAGAGATGGAGGATAAGAGGTTCATGATGCTAATTTTGATGCTTGAGAATTCATTAACACTAGGTAAGGCAGCCATATTTAATTATGTCATACTAGTTTGTACACAACTAATATTTGTGTAAGCATGGGGAAGACCTGACCGTCGATAGTCAAGCTGACTATCAGTGATTGAGGGTTTAGAGGAAAATGGGTCAAGATGAATTAAAAGGGTTGGCTTAAAGGTGAGTTAGTAAGTTAGTGAGTTAGTTAATTAAGGTAGCTAAGTAGACTCAGGGTTTGATAGGTTTTTTAGGTGGTCCCTAGGGGGTTTTGAGGCATTTCAACATCTAGAATTATCATGTATAGTTTTCTAGTAACTACACATACAACCATCCCACTCACAAAACTTTGCTTACAATTTTTTTACTTCAATATTTCTTAAAAACATCTAGACACCTTATTTTCTCACTGATGCCATCCTATGTATTTATCATCCTTCTTATCCTTTGTGAAGATGCCCTTTTATGAACCAAAGGATCTTCGATCATATGAGAATTTTAAGATATAATTTTTATGTTTATAAATAATCTATTTTGTTATTGTGGGTAAAACCACTATTTAATGTAGAATGAATGTTTCAAAAAAAATTCTTGCATGAGTTAATGGTTACATAACCACCCTAGTGATTACTATAGAGTAAAAATTCTACTCTACATTGCATTCCAAATTCTAGTCACGCATGACAGTTTTTGTTCTCGCATACCATGGTCATGACGACAGAGTTTTGAAATAGAGCACAGGATTTTTTCTTTTGATTCATTTTCTATCTAAGTGTCGAAGAGCAATAGAAGCTACCAAGTGGCATCGTCTGAACATAGGTTTGTTTTCCCCTTTTTGTTTCTTTTGTCTCATTTTTGCCTAAATGTTGGATTCAAGCAGAAGCTGCCAAGTGTCACTTTTTGAGACACAAAATTGGCTAGGTGGAATCATCTGAGGCACCTTTCATAACTTTCAAGAAGGCAGTAGAATGTGCCACGTATCCAATAGCAACATAGTAGAATGCACCACGTGTCGGCATCCATGTTTTATACCGGCACCCGCGTCTCATCTATTTTCAGCAAAAGGGTTTCAACAAGCTAAGTAGAAAGATTAGGTAGAAAGTGCCAAGTGGCAATCGTGGAAGGCTCTGGAATACTTTTCAAGAAGAAAGTGGAAGTCACCATGTGTCAGCATCTGAGAGACAGTCAGTTCAATCCTAGGTTCAATGCCTTGGTTCAACACTTTTGGTTCAATACCTTGGCTAATGTGTAAATGGCACACAGTGTTGAACTGTTGAACCATTGAACCATTATGGTTCAATCAGTTGGTTCAATGGCTTGGTTCATCGAGCAGTTCAAAGGGGTGTCCCAAAACCAAAAAGGTCAAGTACCCTTTCAGAAGGCAATAAGGCATTGTTTCAATTTTGTTTAAGTACCAAAGTAAAGTGGAGGCTACCAAGTGACGCTTTCCAAGCCCCTTTCTACTCCATTCCTAGAAGATGGAGAAGCCACCATGTACCCTTAGAAAGAGTAGTGGAAGATGCCACGTATCTTCTCAGAAGCCATGGAAGCTACCATGTGTCGACATCTGAGAGATCATCTTTGAGTTTCATTGTTGAATAAAGATTATGGTGGGTCTTGGGTTTTATTTCAAAGGTCTATGGAAGCCACCAAGTGTCACCATCTGTAGGAGCCTAACATACATCCCAAATATTTCTACAACATAGCTGAGAGACAAGCAAAGATTGCCACATGTCCTTTGTAGAGACAAGCAAAGATTGCCACGTGCATCCATCCCATTTAAAGGTTGCTCGGGCAAGGAATGCGGTGAGTCTTATTTTGTTAAAGTTGCTAAGTATCGAAGAAGTGGATTATGATAGGTGTCAAAAGTGGAGCATCCCTAAGCAAGATATAGGAAAAGCGGAAAGTGTCGTGTGTCTTCGATAAATCAGGTAGAAAGCACTAAGTATCATCCTCTGATGCTTTCTAAGGAATATGGAGATTTTCAAGAATTGACTAAGTATCCTCTTCTATTTCAACAGAACAAAGCATCCTGTGTATCTATTTCAGCAAGTGAACTATAGGGAAACTCAGTGGGAGTTATTTCTAGTAGATAGAGTAGTTCACTGGGTAGATTTTTGGGGCCTACAAACATTAAAAGGGCCATTTGTTTGTCCCTTGTGAGCCAGAGGTAGAATGGACAGTTGCACGGCTAATCAGGTAATGGAATGAGAGATTTAGGCTCGAGAGGAGGCACTAGACATGAATCGACACACCGTAGTTAGGGCAGCCACTCTATGCAAGCAAGACTAGATGCATCCAAGGCATTGAATGTACTAAATTTCACATTATTTTATCTAAAAATTTGAGGCTATAAAAGAAAGTAGAGGGGATACAGGAGAAGAAGGAGATACTCAGATATTTAGAGAGAAATTTTTTTGAGAGAACTATTATCAAGAGTTTTTAGACTTTCTAGAGCAGTGATTAGGGATATCATTTGCCTTTATTCTACTTTCCTTAAGTTGTAAAGTTTATGTAACTGTGCATGTTTATGTGCCTTTTATGTGGCTGAAAGTTTAATAAGAAGATAGAGTTATGTGCCTTTGTTGGTGTTTCTTGTATCATTGTGAAAGTAGTCTAAAATTATGAGCCACTATTTCCATTGTTTCTATCTATTACATTAATCATGCCTAGTCTGTTCTTTGATGTAATTGAATCTTACATATAGTTTCACTGTGCTTAGGATTAAGGATCAAAATTACACTCAGGTGCATCACCATAGTTAGATTTTCTTTCTTTGCATTTGTGTTTCTATTTAAATTCCTATCCTTTTCCCCCCCACACTTGATATAAAGAAGAGACTAGCTTCTTAAAAATTTGGAGGTTATTTCAAGTCAAAATATCCCACAGCCTGAAACTTCCCATTGTTGGTGTTAAAACAAATTGCAATTTCAACCATCAATAGTTTTTGGCATGCTCAGTGGGACTCGATCTTGAAGTTTCATTCAAGACCATATGAACCAAAGAGCTATAAGGAGTCAAAGCTATGGACCAGTAACCAAATCTCAATCTACTGCAAATCCAGTTGTTCTTTTGCCACCTTTGGTAACTAGTCCAAGAAGGAGAGTCAATCAACCAGTACCAAGAGTAAATATGGGAGCTCCTATTTCCCCATGAAATTATGCAAGTTGGAATACTGGTAGTCCTTTGATCCTCCCAATACCAACAGCTACTTGGGATCTTATCCCAGTAAATGCCTTGAAAGCTGTACCCAAATTTAGTGGGCAAGATTCTAAAAAACCTGAAGAACATATTCAAGATGTATTAGATGTCTATGTTATACACATCGTCACATAGGAAAATGTGGCTATAAGGTTATTAGCAGCTTCTTTTAAAGGGTAGGCTTTGGAATGGTATCAATCCTTGACTTCCAATTCAATATCCACTTGGGATGAGCTCAGAGATCTTTTCTTTGAAAGATTTGCAGAGAAGGGTGATAAGTCTTCTTTGTTACAACAGTTAATTACCATTCAAAGGGGACCACAAGAAGCCATGAAAAACTTCAATTCTAGATTTCAAAAGACTTGCGATAGAATCCCTATTACAGCTAGACCATTACCAGGTATGGCTATAGTGTTCTATCTCAAGGCTTTAAATTTAGATATATCTATTATGATGCAATCACTTGGAGGGCAAACTCTGTCGAAAGCTTATGACTATGTTGTCAGAGCTGAGAACAATTTGATAGATGTTAGAAAGTTGCCTCCAAGGCCACCCATGCCCATGTTTCCATAAATTTCCTTGCCATTACCCCAAGAAGTGCCTAAACCTATAGCTCCACCTGTGTCTATGTATCAATATCCTCAACCACCTGTTAAAGAACCTGTCCCTACTCCGTCATCTGAGATGGATGATATCAAGAATATTTTAAGGACATTTTCTAATGAGTTAATTAACATCAAGAGACAATAGAATCCTTACCCTAAGCCTCCATATCAAGGCTATCAAGGAAATATATTTTCATCATAGCCTAACCAATATCAGAGCTCTCAAAGGCAAAATAATTCCCAACCAGCAGACCAATTAGTTGCAGTCCTTACCCCCTCACAGGGTGTTCCTCCAATCTAAATAGAGAAATGGTTTAAGGGCAAAACAATTATGCAGATAACACTAATGCCTAGTGTTTCCCTTGTAAAAATGCTCATGCACCTAGAGATTGCCCCATGGGTAACCTACAACAAAAGGTAGAATAGGAAAGAAGAATGGGGGAACAATCTGCAAGCACTAGTGACAATCAGGCCTACCAATCTCTTAGTATGCAAAATTTAGTCCTAATGGCTCAGATGCAAGGGATGTCTCTATAAAAAGAGGAATAAATAGCCTCTGAACATGCTCTATTTTCATGGGTCGAAGATGAAGAATCAGTGTTCTTGAATGAAGCTTCTACTTCTAAGAAACTAGCAGTGCAATCAGACTACTATACTAGGTCAAAGAAAGAATGATGGAATAACTCGAAGCTGTAAATAGTCATGTTATGGAGAATCCTCCATCTCAAGATCAAAGAAACACAACTGACAAATAAGAAGTGCCTCAGCCAGTACAGAGCCAAGTTATTCCTACACAAGTTTAAGAAAAAACAAGATATCCTTATTTTCAAAGAGCTCAAGCATTGGGACCAATGAATGTGGTAGATCAGTTGAAGAAAACTCCAGCACAAGTATCAATATGGGACATACTAGCTATCCCAAAACAAAAAATGCTATTACAAGAGGCTCTGCAAGGCCAAGCAATTCTTAAGCAAAGCCAGGCAATGCCTAAGCATGATGGTACCCAAGGAGGACTTGCTGATAAAGAAAAACTCAAGGACACAGTTCCTCAGCATACAACAGCCTTTGTGAATGATGTAGCACAAGTAAATCCAAACCAGAGCCTTTCTATTTAACTCTGATAGTTGGAAAGAAACTCTTGCATAATGCATTGGTAGATTCAGGAGTTAGTACTACAATGATGCCAAAGTAAATAGCTGATGCTTTGAAAATAAAATATGAACCCCTTGAAAAGGGAGTTATGCAGCTCGATGGCAAAATAGTACAAACAATAGGGAGAATTAAACAACTCCCATTACAGCTATATACTTGTCCCAATATAATTGTCAACCAAGATGTAGTTGTCATAGATATACCTCATGTTTTTGGTTTATGTTTATCCAGAGACTTTACAACAAAAATAGGAGGATATATGTCTCTTGACTGGTCTCACCTCATCCTGAGAACCAGATACGGTTCGAAGATGAAAATTCTATCTAAACCACTATCAAAAGACCATATTACCAATGAGCCAACAACAAGATTAGAGACAGATCATGTCATGTTGAATAAGGAAGAAAGGATTTTTGTTGAAGAGCTAGGGGACTGGATTGAGCATGATCAAGAAGATGAAAATAGCCAATTATTGGCTATGATGCATAGCGACCCATATGGGAACTATGACTCTATTGGTCTGGGCACATATGTCATTTTTGATGAGGACTAGGCAATCCCAAATATTATAGGGGAAGAGGCACCAAATACTCAAGATTTGGAGATCTGAACCTTGAATTTTGATGGGGCTAAAAGCAAACATGGTGCTGGAGCAAGAATTTGTCTTACTGCTCCAAATGGTAATAAAATTTTAAGGGCTATCCGATTCCAATTTGCTTGCACTAATAATGACGCTGAGTATGAATATTTAGTACATGGACTCCTGTTAGCCAAAAAAAAAGGAATAAATAATCTAAAAGTAAAAGGAGATTCAGAATTAGTGGTAAAGCAAATTAGAGAAAAGGAAGCAGCCAAAAATGTGAGGATGAGATCCTACAGACATAGGATTTGGGATTTGATAGAAGATTTTGAAGCTTTCAATATCGAGATAGTCCCTAGAAGTCAAAACTCTAAATCTGATAAGATGGCCCAGATTGGCTCACAATTTGATCTAGCAACTGCCCTATTAGTTAACAATGAGTCAGTAAAAGTTATAGTGAGGCTGACCATTCTAGACAATGATGAGAATTGGTAAGTATTTGAAAATGATTCTCAATTACTCTCCTTCTTACAACAATTAGATGAGTTTACTGATCAGTTGCAAACCAAAATTGAATAGGCCTATGTTGATCAAATTATACAATTGAAGACAATTAAGCTCCCCAAGGGCTTGATCACCTTAGAAAACATGTTTGATCTAGAGGATGTAAGCTAAGAAAAGAAAAGGTTCCAGGTAGACAAAGCAGACTATTCTAAAATAGAGGTGAGTGACGGGAAAAGGCTAAAAGTTAGAAATTTTGCAACTCAAGAAGAGAAGGAAAGACTAGTTGAATTGTGCAAGAAATATGATAGAGTCATAGCCTAGAGTTATGAAGACCTTCATGGATACAATAGAGACATTATTTAGCACACAATAGAACTGTTTGAAGGGTCCTAGCCCATTAGACAGAAATAGAGGCTAGTAAATCCAAGGATTGAGCCTCTAATGGTAGATGAGTTGTAGAAACTTTTAGATTCCAAAATAATATTTCTAATCAAGCACTCAACCTGGGTATCAAATCTAGTACTAGTTAGGAGAAAGAATGGAGATGTAAGACTGTGTGTAGATTTTAGAGATATAAATAGAGCATCTCTAAAAGACCACTATCCCTTGCCCTCCATGGAACAAATTCTACAAACTATGGCTGGATCAGAGAGATTTTCTTTACTAGATGGTTTTTTTGGATACAATCAGATTTGGTTGGTTGATGAAGATCAGTACAACACTACTTTTACTACCAAATGGGGAACATTTGCATATGCTAAGATACCATTTGGTCTGTCAAATGTAGGCACCACATTTCAAAGAGCTATGGATGTAGCCTTTGGGGAGTTTATAAATAAGATCATCCTAGTCTATTTGGATGACCTCACTATTTTTTCAAAAAATGATGATGATCATTTTGATCATTTATAATCCATCTTCAAGAAATGTCAAGATTTTAGGATATCACTGAATCCCAAGAAATGCATCTTTGCTGTGCCTCAGGGAAATTTTTTGGGACATATAGTGTCTAAAGAAGGAGTTTCCATAGATCTTGAGAGAATTGCATCTATAATGAACCTACCCCTTCTAGTGAATAAAAAGGCAGTTCAATCCTTTTTAGGGAAGATTAATTTTATTAGTAGGTTCATATCTGATTTTGCAAGCTTAGTAAGACTAGTGACGCTCTTGCTAAAGAAAGACCTGGTCTTCAAATGGACTATAGAAGGAAGGCAAGCCTTTGAAGAGGTCAAGAAGGCTATCTCAACAACCCCAGTGCTTAAAAACCCAGATTTTTCCAAGCCTTTTGTAATGTATGTTTACGGAGGAGAGTTAAGTATTGCTACTATTTTGACACAAAAGGTTGATAGGCTAGAGGGAAAACACCCAATAGCATTTTTCTCAAGAACTCTTAGGGATTATGAAACCATGTACAACTTTGTAGAGAGACAAGCATATGCCATGGTAAAATCCCTCAATAAATTTAGGCATATGGTATCAAGGAGCAAGATTCTGATACTCTTAGCTCACCCAAGTGTCAGAGAATACATCATGGAGGGAGAAATCACTAAAAAAAGAGCCAACTAGATCACTAAGATCCTTAAATATGATGTAGAGGTCAGACTCACCAAGCTAGTCAGAGGCAAGGGTTTGTGCCAATATATGACCCAAGAGCTTGAAAAGATGATACTTCAAGAGATAGTCCAAGAAGGAGAGATGGAGATGGTGTTAAATATACAAGAGGTTGATCAAGAATCTTAGGTCATAAGCAGGATTCATTTTATGAAAAATGGGATTTATCTGAGAGAACTCCCTCAAAAGAAGAGAAGATACTATAGGCTACAGGGAGCTCATTTTGTTTTAATTAAATAAGTCCTTTTCAGAAGAAATCATAATGGAAAATTGTTAAGATGTGTAGAATAGGCTGAGGCTAAGAGAATACTACATGAAATGCATCATGGAATATCAGGGGGGCATTTTTTTGCAAAAACCACAGCCATAAAGATAAGTGAGGTAGGATATTTCTAGCCTACTTTATCTGCAGATTGTTATCAGCTAGTTAAAAAATGTCAATCCTACCAATATTATACGAGGATGAGGAGGAATGCAGCCATGCCCCTTAGTCTTATAATTATGGATGAACCTTTTGCTCAATCGGGTCTTAACTTCATTGGAATGATAAATCCAGTGTCCATTATGGGTCACAAATGGATATTAACTGCCACAGACTATTTCACTAGATGGACTGAGGCAGTCCCACTCAAAGAAGTAACAAAAAATGTGATCCTAGATTTTCTAGCAAGTATCACTACCCACTTTGGGGCTCCTCACACCATAATTTTAGATAATGCTAAAGCATTCTTAGGGTCTAAAGTATCCGACTTTGCTTTGAAACATGAAATATATCTAAAAACTTCATCTAACTATTACCCTCAAGGTAATGGTTTGGCAGAATCAACTAACAAGAACCTGATAAGAATCATCAAAAAAGTAGGGGCTGATCACCACAAAGAGTGGCATAAAGTGCTTAATCTAGCACTATGGGTTGATAGAATCATGCCTAATTAGGTGATCAAAATGTCCCCATATGAACTTGTATATGGGAAGTCTGCTGTAATTCCCCTAAGCTTGGAGATCCCTGCTCTCTAGCTAATCAAACAAATTGAAATTGAAGAAAATGGCCCCATGCAGGTCAAACTTGCAGAAATTTTGGAAGTTTAGGAAAAGAGGGATACAACCCATGATTCATTGATTAAGCATAAAGGAATGGTTAAAAACTATTTTGATAAAAGGACTTCGAATCCTCTTCTTAAAGTAGGCTCGATTGTTTTAAAATGGGATGCAAGAGCCGCCAAGCTGGGTCAGCATACCAAATTTGAAGCATTATAGATTGGCCCATATAAAATTCACGCGTGCAAGCATAAGAATTCATTCTAGTTAGAATCGATGGAAGGAGAACCTGAAGAGATTCCTATAAATGGAATCTATTTAAATCTTTTCAATTAACTAAGGTCTCTAATGTATTATAGTTAGATAGTTTCCCTTTCCCGCATTATTTTTTTTCCCATTGTTGTTTTTCCTGCTTTTCTTTAAATAAGTTTTTTAAAACACAGATTCAGTCACTTAGAAAGTTTTAAAAAATCTTTGAATTCTCAAAGCATTGAATGCTTCCTAAATCTTTCAAAATATCCAAGGTACTTTGCACTGCAACTTGCATAACATGTCCATCTTGCTGTTCCTGAAAGATTGAGTATGATCTGCTAACAGTTGTTTGAGTTAAAGGCATTTGAGACTTGATAGGTCAATAAATACCTCTTAGAAAGGTTTAAAGTTTATAAACTCTCAAGCTTCCCTACATTAATGAAAAAATATCCTACTGCTTGCAAAAAATTTTCAGCGCCTAGTAACTTACTTCAGTGAAGAGTGTTTCTGTTTGCCAAAGGTTGATACCAATTATTACAGAAAGGCTATAGAGATGGCAGGAGCATCATCTTCAAAACAAGGTGCTAGGACGTCTAAATCCCTTGATAGATTGCTTGCTAGTAAATCATATGCTTTGACTCCTGTGTAACCATCGAGAACCTATTTGAGGACCAAAATCCTGAAAGCTGGTCAGGCTAGTGACCCAGTAAAAGTAAAGGACTATGCAGAGGGAATCATAGACCCAATCTTGCAGAAGGCTAGTAGAAAGAATCTAAGAGAAGGGGCACATCAAAGGTGTCTTCAAAGAGCTAGAGTGGGGCAATATAAGACATGTGCAATGAGGATTTGGACCTCACAACTGGCTTAGCTCATTGTCCCAGCTGTGTGTTGATGCCTTGACTTGATTGAATTATGTGCAAACTTGCTCCATGCACCATCTTACACCATTCAGTAGGGTCCCTTCATGGTGCAGATCACACCACAAGCTATCAGGGATATGCTAGCCCTACATCATGACAATATAGCTATGTTTTTGACTATTGCTAGGATGCAAAGGATGTGGGCAAATGTCAATACTCAGACAAGGTTCTTGAGATCTGAGTTACAAATGGGTGATGATAATATTATGGTACCCACACTCCCTAAACCAAGAGCTCAATTCACGTTAGTTATCCAAGACACACTGTCAATGATGGCTCTCATCGTTGGCATGAAGGATGACATGGTAGTGCATGCAAAATAAATGGCTATCCTTTTTAGGTTGAAGACAGGCGACAAGACTCAAGAGTATATACTTGACTTCTCAAAACACATGGCCTTTTCAATGGTGGAGTAGCTAACCCAATTCAAATCAAAAGGAGTGTTCAGGTACTCCTCTTATTTGTTTCATCTCATACTATATTATAACCTTGACCTTTTCACCCAACATATGTATCTGAACATGTATGACCCAAGTTTTGATCCCTAAAGGACCATTTTTGTGTCTGCATCGACACATATTTGGTCAAGGACTTCTGACCTATATTATTTTTGGGAACTATTTGTTACCCCTACCTTTTGTTGCCTCAACCCTAAACTAGTCATGAACAGGTTATTTCCAAGTGTTTCGAACCTCCTGGCCAGCTGCCCAATTTCGTGTGACTTCTATTTTGGATCACACCACACGATTATAAGGGTTCATGGTTTTTGTGGAGAACCAGTGTTGCTATCGAAGACTTTAACTCTTAGGTTAGCATTCCTAAAGGTCACTAGGTAGGTGTCCATAGTTGATAATGAGTATGGCTCTGGGAAGAGAAAGAGCAAAATGTACAATCTCCCATGGATGACCAACAACATGGTACTAGAAATCAGAGATGTTGAGATGATGCTGCTAAGAAAGTTGGCCTTCCTAGGTTTGCTGCTAGTCAAAGATAAATGGGTTTATGACCCAAATGATTTCATAGCTTCATGGGTAAAGACCAATAAGGTTAGAACTAAGATTGCGCATGAAGGCCACCCTTTTTGGGAGACCAAAAAGAACCCCATAAAAGATGCTTTATGTTGAATTAACAAATTTTCCCCTGCCATGGAATAGGCCATGGGAAACCTTCTATGATAAGCAGAGGGATTATGATTCCAAAGTCAGGATGACTTTTGGCTTGAGAAGGACATTGAAGAACAAATATTGGGATGCAAAGAAGATTGAAGCGTATTCGAGATATAGGCAAGAAATTTCTCAAATAACCCATGCTTTCAAAAACATGGATTCAGATGAAAGATGTGAAGAACTGTAGGATGAGTGACATCTCTCCCCTACATCTAGCCTGGAGACAACTAATTTTCCAACACGGGGTATAGAGCAAGAAGCTAGGCCAAGCTAGGAACCATAGGCCTTAGGGCAAACTGCAATTGCAGTAACTATATCAACCTAGCCCCAACCTATTAGCATCATGGAACAATAAAGGAGTGTGGTACCTTCACCACTGAAAGCTTCCCCACCAGAAGTTATTGAAGTTCCCAGTTATCCACAAGCATCATCGATAGCAACAATAGATATGGAAGGGAAGAAAATGCAGCCAAAAGTAGAGATGCCCAGGAAGAGAAAAAGGGTGCAGTTCCATTTTGACTCAAAGGAGGAGGAAGAACCTTCATGACACCAATTATAGAATGCTATAATTCCCCCTCGAGTAAGTATTATTCCTCCCTCACCCTCTCAATCTATTTCCCCTCCTATTAGTGTGATGCCTCCACCTAGCCAAATGACACCTCCTACCACCTCTGCCAACCCCATTTCACATTTCACCCCATCCTTGACACCTTAGGCTTTAACATTACCGCATTTCTCCCCCTCTATTCCAAAAAATATCTCCCCTCAAATTACCCATAGCCAACCACTAGTTATTCAATATGGCCTGCCACAGGGATATCCTTTTGTGAGAGGACACATTGCATCCCTTTCCACCTTCCAAACCCAGGCTGAGGCTGATAGGAAGGCAAGAGAATCTTGAAGGGAGAAAAATAAGACTAAATAAAATAAAGCATTGGCTGCCTCACATTTATAGTCATAATTTGACCCTATTGAGCAGCAATTGATGGTGACCCATTTGTCACCCAACATCATCAAGCCAAATGAACAGATGCAACCTAAGGATTACACAATGGAGGTAGTGGCCATTGAAATGTCCCTGTTCAGGCCCCAAGATAGAGTTGAGTTGTTAACTATATCAACTTCTATAGTCATTGAGGACTACTTAAAAATATCAAGGAGGCTACAGAATATGGAGGCTGATTTGGCCAAAGAGAAGGCAAATTGTAACAGTTTGACCTTAAAAATCAATAAGAAAGACAATGAAATAGTAAATCTAAATAAATAGTTGCAAGATACTATTTCCCTTTAGATTCACTGGGCAGTCTAGGCCCAAAATGATTCCTTAAAGGTAGAGCTAACACATGCAAAAGATGCAGTGATGACCCTTAGGTGGGAGAAAGTAGTGTTGCAAGGAAAATGTGAAGAAAATCTACTACAAGTTACTCAGTTGTAACATAAGTTGTTGGGTGAACAGACCAATACTATAGCTTTTCAAGCCCAGTTCCAAGTGGAGCAGTAGAGTGAAGCACAACTGACACTGGAGCTGGCTAATAGGCCAAAGAGTGTTGGAGTGGTAAAACTGGTAAAGGAGCTCTATGAATCTATGTGAAAAAGAATCTCCTTGAAGATTATTTAGCTTAGGCCATCTCTCACCTTCCTACTCAATGCATAGAAATTGTGTGAGAAGGTGGAGGATTCAGTGAAGAACACTCTGGCTGCAGTCTCTGACAGAGTCATGGACTCCCAAACATGACTACAGAAGCTCTATGATGTAATGGATGCAACATTGGTAGCTATGGGAATCACTGATTGAATGGGCACCACAAAGCGAGTCAATGAGGTTCTCAGTTACAATTCCATATCCAACAATTGTAGAGAGATTTTTAAAGTCATGAAAGAAGGCATCAGCGAGATGAAACAACATATTGAAGGTCTAGTGCAATTAGGTCTTCCTTCTCCATTTCTTGATGACAACACAGTGCTATGGGTCGATCAAATTGAACCATTGCTACTGGCCAAACATAATGATCAAATAGTTTTTTAGAACCTGTGGGATGATTCATCAGTCTTGAAAGTAGAAGCTATTTTGGTTCCTGTTTCCTAGTTGGAATTCAATTTGAAGGCTACAATTTATATTTTGCTGAATTTTTCACACAAGGATATCATCAACCTTGATTTAGCCTTCGTTGAATTACAAAACAAGAAAGGGTTATCTGACCATGAGTGGTACACCTTCCAGACATCACTTTTGAAGCTGTGAAATTTTGCAATTTTGACAGAGTGGGAGTTGTGTTCTTTTTGAGTAGGCTCAAAATTCCTGGGGGTCTCTAATAACTGTAGAGTAAAATTCTACTCTACGTTGCATTCCAAATTCCAATCGTGTATGACAGTTTTTTTCCCCGCATACCTTGGTCATGATGGTAGAGTTTTGAAATAGAGTGCGGGCTTGGTTCTTTTGATTCATTTTCTGTCTAAGTGTCGAAGAGTAGTGGAAGCTGCCAAGTGGCATCATCTAAACATGGGTTCATTTCCCCTTTTTGTTTCTCTTGTCTCATTTTTGCCTAAGTGTTGGATTCAAGCAAAAGCTGCCAAGTTTCACTTTTTGAGACATAGAATTGGCTAGGTGGCATTGTTTGAGGCACCTTTCATAACTTTCAAGAAGGTAGCAAAACGTGCCACGTATCCAATAGTAACTCAGTGGAATGCACCACATGTCGACATCTGTGTTTCATATTGGCACCTGCATCTCATCTATTTTTGGCAAAAGGGTTTCAACAAGCTAAGTAGCAAGATTAGGTAGAAAGTGCCAAGTGGTAATCGCGAAAGGCTCTAGACTGCTTTTCAAGAAGAAAGCAGAAGTCACCATGTGTCAGCATCTAGAAGACAGTCAGTTCAATCTTGGGTTCAATGCCTTGGTTTAACACTTTTGGTTCAATACCTCAGCTAATGTGTAAAGAGCACGTAGTGTTGAACTGTTAAACCATTGAACCATTTTGGTTCAATCGATCGGTTCAATGGCTTGGTTCATCAGGTAGTTCAAAGGGGTGTCCCAAAACCAAAAAGGTCAAGTACCCTTTTGAAAGGAAATAAGGCAATGTTTCAATTTTGTTTAAGTACCAAAGTCAAGTGGAGGCCACCAAGTGTCACTTTCTGAGCCCCTTTCTACTCCATTCTTAGAAGATACGGAAGTCGCCACATACCCTTAGCAAGAGCAACGGAAGATACCACGTATCTTCTCAGAAGCCACAAAAGTCACCACGTGTCGACATCCAAGAGATCATCTTCAAGTTTCATTGCTGAATAAAGAATGTGGTGGGTCCCGAGTTTTATTTCAAAGGTATGCGGAAGCTACCAAGTGTCACTATCTGTAGGAGCCTAACATATGTCCTCAATATTTCTACACCATAATTGAGAGACAAGTAGAGATTTCCACATGTCCTTTATAGAGATAAGTAGAGATTTCCACGTATATCCATCCCCTTTAATGGTTGCTCAGGCAAGGAATGTAATGAGTCTTATTTTGTTAAAGTTGCTAAGTATTGAAGAAGTGGATTGTGATAGGTGTCAAAAGTGGAGCATCCCTGAGCAAGATATAGGAAAAGTGGAAAGTGCTGCGTGTCTTCAATAAATCAGGCATAAAGTGCCAAGTGTTGTCCTCCGATGCTTTCTAAGGAATAAGGAGATTTTTAGGAATTGACTAAGTGTCCTCTTCCATTTCAATAGAATAGAGCATCTTATGTATCTATTTTAGCAAGCGAACTCTAGGGAAACTTAGTGGGAGTTATTTCTAGTAGATGGAGTAGTTTGTTGGGTAGATTTTTAGGGCCTACAAACATTAAAAGGGTTGTCTATTTGTCCCCTGTGAACCAGAGGCAAAATGGATAGTTGCGCGGCTAAGCAAGTAATGGAATGAGAGATTTAGGCTCGAGAGGAGGTACTAGACTTGAATCAACACACCGTAGTTAGGGCAGCCACTCTACGCCAGCAAGACCAGATGCATCCAAGGCATTGAATGTGCCAAATTTCACATTATTTTATCTAAAAATTTGAGGCTATAAAAGAAAATAGAGGGGATACAGGAGAAGAAGGAGATACTTAGATATTCAGAGAGAGAATTTTTTGAGAGAACTATTATTAAGAGTTTTTAGACTTTCTAGAGCAGTGATTAGGGATATCCTTTGCCTTTATTCTACTTTTATTAAGTTGTAAAGTTTATGTAACTGTGCATGTTTCTGTGCCTTTTATGTGGCTGAAAATTTAATAAGAAGATAGAGTTCTATGCCTTTGTTGGTGTTTCTTGTATCATTGTGAAAGTAGTCTTAAATTGTGAGCCTCTGTTTCTATTGTTTCTATCTATTACATTAATCATGCCTAGTCTGCTCTTTGATGTATTTGAATCTTACATATAGTTTCACTGTGGTTAGGATTAAGGATCAAAATTACACTCAGGTGCATCACCATAGTTAGATTTTCTTTCTTGGCATTTGTGTTTCTATTTAAATTCCTATCCTTTTTCCCCCCACACTTGATATAAAAAAGAGACCAACTTCTTAAAAATTTGGAGGTTGTTTCAAGTCACAATATCCCACAGCTTGAAACTTCCCATTGTTGGTGTTAAAACAAAGTGTAATTTCAACCATCAACAATTACACAATCATCACCTACATGAAATGATATCTTTTCCACCATTACTAGAACTTATACCTTGAATCTCTAATGATGATTGAAACAAAGTTTGTTTTTTGCTACTCTATAATTAGATTGTTTTTGGATCTTTATGGATCATACCTCCCTTTTGAGAGGCTTATGACCCCACAAAAGTTATCTTTGTGGAAGAGGAGATGTGAAAACAACTCTTTCACCTTATCTTTGGATTCCCACTTAGATTGCATTAGGTTTTTTTTTTCCTTGAGCCCAATTTTCCAAGACTCACATGATCCACTATGTGTCTCTCTAAATTCCCATTCAAATAATACATCCTCCTCCAATTCTCCTTGCGCATGCAAAATGAAGTATTCTATGGAAGGTATAAATTATTATTTTTATTCCTCAACTAACATGGATGGTTCATACAAATGCAATTTATCATAACTGATAACTAATAAGATTAGCATGAATGAGGGTAAATCAAGCTTGAAATCATTCTCATTAATTTGATCTAAGATGAGAAATGGTTTATACCATAGTGGTTTAAACTTCTTAACTTATACTTGGAGTCTTTAGTTTATAAAATATAGCCATACCCTATCACCAACCTTGATTTTGTGCCTTTTATAGTACTATACATGCTTGATATTGTAATTTTATTTAGACTGCTCTAACACATATTTCATTTTGAGATGGATTTGCATAATCCTATCACTAAAATTTTCAACTCTTGTTATTGTGGAATCTTGATTCTCTATCTCTACCTACTATTCCAATGAAACATCAAGTGGATTAGCTAGAAAATAACAAAAACATGCTTAAAATGGTGACTTATTTATGTATGTGTGTATATCCATGTTGTAAGAGTATTTAATGTACACCAAAAATTCATCCCAAATCCTTAAGCACTTATTATTATGACCACTTATCAATTGAACCAAAGTCTTATTGACTACCTCTATTTTTCTATCAATTTTAGGATGCAAAGTAGTACTTCATTGTAGCTTAGCATCTATATTTACACATAGAGTTTTTTCCAAAGAATGTTGAGTCCCTATGTAATACCATAGACTCATGTAATCTAAAATGTAACCAAACATTAAAACATAAGAGTTTTATTACTTCATGCCCTTTTATTATTTTCTTAAATACAATTAAAATACACATTCTATTATTTAATCTATCTAAAAAACATAAAGATAGTCATGTCCATTATTGGACATCAGTAATCCACCATAAAATCCCTAAAAATGCTTTCACTTTAGGGAGAATTTTAATAAATGTACCCTAAAAAATATGCAATGGGTGGGGAATATGTTTAGACTCAGATTTACTAGTTTGGCTAATCCTACCAGAATGAATTCAATGTTTTGAAAAAATAGAATTTTATAAAGATGAAAAAGTGAATTTATGATAACATTTATAGTTTATTGAAAAAAATGGATAAATTATCATTTGTAATAAAAGGAGGTTACATGAAATAAAATGTCAATTCATATAATGATAAATATTTACAAGAGATTTGCTTAACAAAATATTTAAAATGGTCAATTATTAAGGGATCAAAGAGAAAATTTTATTAAGGTTAAATCTATGGGAACTAGGTTCCTCACATTATGTGAGATCATTGTAAATGTTGAAGGATGAGTTCAAGATAATAATTTACACAATTAATATCCTTGTGTGATTTGATTTGACTAGGAATGATATAATCAAAATTATGTCTTGTCACATTTATTTCCATATATTTATTAACGTTAAACAAGATTCAAAAAAAAAATAAGCCTCCTAAAAGCTAAATGAGCCTCGCAAAACTTTACTTGGCTCAAGTATCTTTCTATTGAGTGAATTGAAATTCGTGAGAAATGTTTTGACATAAATCATTTTAAAAAGTTTCAATATTAATTTATTAATGGATTACAATATGTGGGAACTAGGATCCTACCATTACTATACTCATGTGTTATGACTACTAAGGGATAGATGGCTTCAAGGCAACATATTTTACTGCATTAGGAATTATCTAGTCTAAATTATGGCATGTCACCTTTCTTTCCTTATATTTTGAATTTATCTATTGGGCATTCTAAAATTTTACTTTATGATTTTTATTGGCATCATCAATATTAATTCTTATACACACTGATCTTTAGTGTTCTGTATATTTGAGTTAAAACATGTGAGTTGATTGTAATGTCTCCCTATTTTCTTCTTTATAGAGAATAAATAAATACCGCATTTCATTCTCCTATATCTGACATCAGGCTGAAAAACATCCTCTCCACTTAGTTAAGGGATGTTTTGAGGGAATTATAATATATTATTAGCATTTATTATGTCTATATGGACATGAAAAGTAGAGTGTTTTACCCTATTTTAGATAAAACATAATAAATTGTACTTGTAATTATAGTTGTAAAACTGGAGAATATCAAAACATTAAAGATGTATGATAATTAAAAATTTTGATTTTAAAAAATGGTAAATATGAAAAATTACCAAATTAGGAAAGTACTTGAAAGGAAACAACTTAGGTAAAACTAGGATTTTAGGTAACTATTATGAGTGAAAATTAATAACAGAGGTCATTGGGCATGCTTACGATCAGGAACAAAATAAAAAAGTGCTTCCAGATAAGTTTTTTTATTGTAGACCCTCAAATTTAATCAATAAATGTTTGACAACAATTGTTTATCTTTGATATCCTTACCTTGCTTAGTCTATTCATCATTCTATTTAACTTACAATGTATATGAAAGCCTTCATTATCTTGTGAATATTAAGAATATCATTAAAACATCCCTATTCCATCCCTATTAATCTCTATTTATCATATAAACTCATGAAAATACTTCTCTAGAAAAATTTGTACTTTTAAGACATGTCCATGCTAATCGGACAGGTGTACACTTCACATGTGTTTAGTAGCGTAGACATGTCTCCCATGCTCCAATGGTCACCTTTTAAATTTGACATGATTCACAATGGCTTTCTCACACATTTAAAAAACTTGGTTAAGGCAAATATTCAAAATATTCTTTTATAAAATCACATCAAGGCACTCACTCAGAACCCCCTGGCACTCTCTTGGTAATTAACTAATTATCTAAATTCAAAATAATATATTTATTGAGCAAAGAACCCTGTTCTAGCCAATTGTAAATTTTTTGCAATTTTATATTCATAGACAAAGTCTAACATTGTGTTATTTCAAGTTAAGGACATCATTTTTCATGCATTTTAGTCAAATATTCTAGTTATATTCACTTGATATTTCCTAAAGGGAAAAATACATTGACATGAGGCCCTTTTGGGCTATGTAGGTAGCACTCAGATTACATGGGGTTCTTTGAGGATATCTCAACACTTCCCACTTCCCTGATTTCCCCCCTTTTTTACTTGATACATATTTGGTTCTTGTGCAAGACTAGAGTTTTGATCTTATAGGGATTTCATTCATAAATTTAGCTCCAACATAAAATCAGGTAATTAGTAGGTATAGGCATAGGTACACAAATCACTAGTTTTGGCACATGATCAGACATGATAAAATCACATAAGGTAGACAATGATTTACTACACACCTATCCTTCTCCCATGTATTTGTCCTAGAGTGAAATAAAACTTTATTATAGGTTATGACATAATTACAAGGTCCTCTTAACTAGTTTTCAACAACAAATAGTGTACACAGTTGACAAAAAATTAGATCCAAGATAGGTTTGAAAAATTTACTATTTTTAGCATATTTCCAATTATGTACATTTTTATAAATTTACATTTAGAGAGGCACTCGATTCTAATTTAAATAGTTGAAACCCTACAACTATTGGCTCTAAAATAACAATTCAAACATTTTCATAAGAAAAATAAAAATAATATACTCTAATTTATACTTACACAATTAGTTTCAACATCCTAAACTAATAAATTTACTCTACCATTATAATATTCAACATAGCCATCATAATTTTCAGCAGAAGTGGATTGTAAAAGAGTGCATGTAAAAATATTCATTATGTCCATCATAATTTTTAGCTCAAGTGGAATGGAAAGTAGTGTGTATGTAATATTAAATGAGGTTTGATGCCATGCTCAATTTTTTGAGTTGACATTGTAGATTTGATGCCTAATATTTTATACACTCTTTATAACTATGGTAAGGAGAGATGAAACACAAGAAATACTTTCCCTCCTTTCAAGAAGTGATTCTTAGAAATTTTATCGCACAATCAATCATAGATATATTTCTTTCTTAACTACATATAACTTACTCAAGATTCTCACCCTAAGACCATAAATAAAAATTTCATAGGTATGTATTTAGTGGATAATCAAAATGATGGGTGGGAGTCAGTACTTGATATGATGCATCTACCCAATTATAGACATTGAGTTTAGGGTGACAATTTAGATGATCTTCTGCCTCCACCTTACTCCTTTCCCTATTTCTTGTAGTTTAATTAGCTTTGTGCCCTTATAGTTTTTTATATTGTTCATTTTTGTATATGTTTAATTTGTTTGAGTGAAAAGTTCATAAAATCAAAAATGCATCATGTCCACAAATCAATCCTGGATCAGATGGGATAGAGCACACCTACACTTTTGATTGGGGAGCATACAATTGTTAAATGAGAGAATGATGAATGTGAGGATCTGCTAGACCTGATTAGGGGATCACTTGTCACAACACACCATGCGAGATAGGGTTTTAAAGCATATAGTCTACCATAATCACATATCCCTAAAAGAGTCCTATGATTTAACCTATTCACTAATCTATTAAAAATAAAATTAGATCTAGTCTAGTGTTCATCAAATCTTGTGGCACAAAGTGGGGTTAGAAAAAAAACAAAAAACCAACTAAAGTAAACATTTATAGGAGACATATACTCATGTACATGTATATGGAATCCTAATCCATGGAAGAGAAGAATACATATGCTCTATCTATATACTCTTACAAAGGAGGATTAAAGTTAGGAATACTTACCTTTGAAGACAAACCCACCAAGCATTAATATCCCCCTTGGCTAAGGTGCTTCACAAGAGATTGTCATGGTATATAAGGATAACTAAGATAAATCAGCTCTAGGCTACACAACCTATAAAAGAATTCATAAGATGAGATCAAAACTCCAAATAAATTATTGAACCCTAAAGAGTTTTTCCCCAAGTAGAATGGCCAATAGGCAGATGTTTGTTTGCACTTATTCTCTTGATTCTTCTCTCTTCTTTAAATGGTAAAGAATGACCTTATATATATAGTAGTCTCTTACCTAAACACATTTTGGGCATGTCAGTTGTACTAGGTTGATTTTCCTAGTGTGTTTTTAGGGTTAACTCACTAGGTTTGTGTTAGGTCGACCAAGAGGCCAACAAACTAAAAGAGATCAAAAGTCCATAAACTATACTACGTTGACTTGGTTGACTTAGTACAACTGATAGGTCAAAAGGATACTAAGGTAAAAAATGATGGATAAAAAATAATAAGTGATATGAATGGATATAAATAAGAAAGATAATCTTGGGTTCAATGGTTTTAGGAGGCTAGAGTGTGGATGACAAGAGGAAAAAGGAATGAAAATCTTATGAAGCACCAATGGTATGCCCAACCCTTTCTCGATGCACCCCTTAAGGATTGGACTCAAAGAGGTTGAGATTTAATAGGTTTATAGAAGATAGAAAGTGTCAATAATCAATAAAATTTTGAAAATATTATATGTATACATATGCCCTAGTTGAAGCTCATCATGTGTCACATAAGTGAAACACAGGGTGGTGATTCAGAAGAAAACATGATAACACATAACATTGATGCTAATTATGGTGCATTGAGTAGTAACTAAGATAAGTGAAAGCACTGAATTAAAAAATACATACCTTTAACCTACCTTCATGTCATAGATAAAGTATATTGCAAGGAATATGAAGGTGTCCAATTTATAGTACACTAGGCAAACTTCTAGAAATTAGTGTACACAAAAGACAAAAATTGAAATTTTTGGAAGATATGCATATAGTAATGAAAAACATATATATTTTAGGAAAATTTGGAAAATTAGGATTGTTAATGCAAGACTAGAATATTTAAAGGCAAATAAATGACAAAATGATGACAAATGAATGACAAGTAAATGACAAGAAGGATGGCAAGTGAATGACAAATGATAAGAAATAAATGACAAAAGGATTGGAAATAAATGACAAATGATAGGAAATAAATGAAAAATGATAGGAAATAAAAGACAAATGATAAGAAAATGTGTAAAACATAAATGGAAAAAAGGAAATGCAGAACAAACTAAATCACGTTGGGAAGCATGTAAAACATAAATGAAAAAAAAAGAATGTCAATGCAAGAAAAACATTAACAAAAATAGGTAGTAAATGGAAAATTAAGATCATGTAAGATAGGCATGAAAGAATCAAACATAAATAAAAATATGAAAGCATGTCGAATGACATGTAAGTCAAGATGTAAGATAAACATAAAGAAGGCATACATAAATAGAAACATGCAATAATGGAAAATGGGTGTAGACTCAGTTGTCCACAACAGAAGGGTAGTATAATAATGACAAATGAAATAAAAGAGTGATCTATAGTTACTCAAACATCTTGGTTTGATCTAAGGATAGATAAAACTGAAGTAAAGTAGTGTTAGCATATTTGTAAGAGATGAAGAAAAAAGAATTAAATAAGAAGGCAAAACATATCTAGAATCATAATTTGAAAGTCAATAGGGGAATGAAATGGGTGGAGTGAATAATGAAGGAAAAACCAAGGTAGAGGAACTCTTTATCAAAGTCAATACACTCAAATTTGGTTTGTCAAAATAAGAGGACTTTCAACCTTAAGAACAATGAAGAATTTCTCTTAGTGACAAAAGTCTTGGGTAAATAAGTGGAGTATATAAATCATCCCATGAAGGTTATATGCATGCAAATTAAAATGGACCTACCTCCCCACGACATGTTCCCCACTCTTCAGGACCCCTTCCAAAGCCGTTGATCTACTACAAAGATTAGGTACTTATGTGAGAAAGTAGGTATCACCATATAATATTTTGAATTCCCTTATCCTAATCTACTAGCCTACCACACCAGAAAGGACTTCAACTCTATGTAAAGTTGACTATGGAGTTTTAGCTTTGATTAGAGATAGGAGATGTGCTTGTAAATACAAATTTTTGATGTGATTTGAATTTTGAGATTTTGTATTTTGCCTTTTAGATATAATTGCCTTTTGTGTTCAAATGATTTAGCTTTTAACATTCTTGATGGCTTTTTTTAAAATATTCCTCCTCCATATGGATTTAAAAAACCAATCATGGGTTCTAAAGATTACTTTCATTTGAAATCTTGGGACAAGGTTGCTAAGAGAGAGAAACTTCAAATAATATGGGGTCTAAGAGTCTCTTAAATCCAAGTGAAATAAAAGTGTTATCTTGACTTTGACCTTGTTTTATCCAATGCAAAGATGACAAGAAGGGGAAATCAAGAGGGATGACACATGGAATAATTTGAATTTCTTGAAATTGAAAGAAATGTGAAAAGGGCAAAAATAAGTGATACAATGATAGTAAAGTGTGATTCCTTATCATAAGAAAGAGGGAAGTGGATGAAAAACATGCTAACATAGATTGTTTGAAAACTTAATCTAGCCAAAGAAGCAAAAGCTAATGTTTAAGAACAAGGATCAAGGACAAGGAAATAGTGGTAATTCCATGAGGAGGGTTAGGTCCTATCCATGGTCTTAAAAAGAAACTCATAAAAGAGGGACCCTTGAAGGTGGTGATAATCAAGAGAAAAACAAAAGTGAGTGAGCCTTTGTACAAAGAACCTCACAAATAAAAACCCAAAGGATGCCAAAACAACATTGGCAAGAAGCAAAATAATAATGAAAAATAAAAGATGGTGGTTTTGTGAGGAATGTTAGGTCCTATCCGCGGTCTTATGAAGCAAATCACAAAAGAAAAACCCAAGGGGGTGACAAAATAGAAAAGAAAAAATAAAAATAAGACTATTGTACATCAAAATGCTAAATAAAAGGGAAAAAAGATCCTAAATCTACTAAGGAAAATAATTACATAAAATGACAAAAATAAAAGAGTATATAGGGAGCTGAAATGAAAGTGAATGCTAAATGTGATATATAAGAAAGCCAAAAGAACATAAAGGAAAATGATGATGCTTAGGAAGGTGAAATTAAAAGAAAAAAAATGCATAAAAAGAAAGAAACATGAGACAAAAAGAACAAGTAAAATCTATGCTAACGTTTGTATCAAAGATGAGCATGTGAAATACAAACCTATAAGTCTCAAAAGGTTTATTGAAGCTAAATTTGTTTGTTATTATGTATTGTAGAATACGAGTGGGAATCATAAGATGCCCCAAAGGGTAATTGGATGTAGCGATGGGTATCAAAAAATGCCCCTAATTCTTAGTAGATATATAGATGGGCATCACAAGATGCCCCAAAGTCTAAAGGGACATTTGGATGACCATAACAAGATGCCCCAACATGTGAGTTAGAGTGAGGTGATATTGAACCATTAAAATGATTTGCATTAGGTTGGTAAGTGCATTTAGAGATATGCAAATATATTGGTTTGTTAGATTTTAAGGAGGTTGAATGTGGCATATGATGTGTAGGAGAGGTATGAGGAGATAAAGGAGGTAAAGGAGGACCATGTATTATATGATTTGGAGTAGGCATTTGAATTAGGTACTATTTTGGTTCATGTGGCATAAGAGGTTGAGATTCAATGGATTCTATAATATGTTTAAAGTTGTTCATGTTAAATATCATTTACTTATTAGTGTAGGAAGAAGGATCAATTGTGGTTTGGAGAAAACTATCAGATGAGGTGTGTTAATTAGCTAGTTAATGTTGACATGATTGTGGTTCTTGAGATTGACTTTGAGAAGGTTGAAGATAATCTTTATAACATTGTTTTGTGAGAGTATCAAGATTAAAATGTTGACCAAGTAAGGAATAAATAAGAAATAGATAAATATCACGACAAGATTCATGATAATGACCTATTGTAGCATGCCACCAAAAAAATTTATCTAGATTGTACCATTTTCCAGGAGGTTTACAAGGATCAAAGCTCATGGGTTTAGAGGGTGGTAATTTCATCATAAATTGTTCTAGACTCAAGGGAGGGTGGGTTGGGTCATTAATGGTTGAATTGGATGCTTCATTTTGAGGTTGCAGAGGATTGGATGAATCAATAGTATGAAAAGAAGATTTAAAATATGTTTTAGTAGTTGTTTGAGGTGGTTAAAATTGATTCATAAGAAAGTCTTGCATTTTTTCTTGGTATAAGGCTTAATCTAATTTTTTGGGAGAAAATATTTAAACTCTATATTGAAGAGGAGCCTTAAGAGAAGTGACAAATAGTTTTAGAAGAGTATCATAATTAATTTTATGATCCACTTTATGATCAAGAGACTTCCACCATTTGATGAAAGTATGAGTTGATTCATTAGGATGTTTCTTGGCATTGATGAAAGAGCTAAAGTAATTTTTAGGAAGATCATCATATTGGAATTCCTTCACTAGAGCATTTACTAAATCCTCTTGTTATGAGATGGAATGTCTAGGAAATGAGTTATACCATTCAAGTGCATCACCAATGAAGGTTTTGTCTAAGATCTTGTTGGTTGGAAAGGTGCTAGTTTGGACCCATTCCTTATAGAGATTACCAAAATACTTAAGAAAGATAGTAGGGACCTTATTCCCATTATATGTGATAGTTGAAGAAATGTTTCTAATATATTTGAATGCAATGAATGGGGCTAAAGGTTCATTTTTAAGATGTTGAATCTTTTTTTTATTCATTAGAGGTTCAAGGATGATATTCTCATTGGCATCTAAAAGAGGAGGAGGGATAAAATGTTGATTTTTATGAGACGTGATGATGTGATGTGGTTGACTAATCATGTTGTATAAATGTTGTTGTATGCTCATGATTTTATATTGATTGGTTTTTTTCATGATGTTCATTTATTAAATGACTTGGGCAAGAAGTTGAGTTGTATCAATAGGTCGGTTTGAAGGTGAGGTATTAGTGTTGATAGGAAGAGGAATGTTAATGTTGGTAGGAGGAGGAGTCTTTGTAGGTGGAGGATTCCCAACATTGGCAATATTTTTATTGAGTGTGGTAGAAGAAGGAAGCTTGGTAAGGCCACCATTATTGTGAGGAGTGTAGATAGTATTATCATCAAGGTTTTTGAATAATTGGGAACCATCTAGATTATCAAGTTGATTGGTTTCAATCATGTTATTTTGAGAATTGACAAAGATAGTTGATCTTATTATGGGTGTAACAAGAGGATTGTAAATGTTGGTTATAAGAGGAGGAACATAATGTGAGGTTCCAACATTTGATGTAGATGGGTTGATATACTTATGAATTCTAGGTTTAAAAGGTGTAAAAAGGGTATAATGTATATGATTATCATGATTTGGTATTTTTATAATAGGATTATCTAAATATACTATATGGTATGGGGTAAATTGAGAATATTTAGAACCATGTGATGAAGAGATGCACCATAAAGAATTATCTTCTATGGTGGATAGATGGGGTAGGAAAGAACAACCCATGTACATTCGGAATGGGCTGAGACTATCAATAAAAAGTTTGATAAAATGTTTCATTATTATTGGAAAGAAATAAATAAAATGCAAAAAAAAAGATAGTAAACTAGGTTGGAAAACAAAAAAGGCAAAAAATAGTATAGGGTCGACTTGGTCGACCTAGCATAGAATATAGTCCTATAAAACTATACAAGGGTGACTAGATCGATCCAATATAGTGTATAGAGGCTGGAGAAGATATGTAAATAATATAGGGTTAACTAGGTCAACCTAATGCAGTGAATAAAGGTGGAAAAATGTCTATAAATAGTATAGGGTCAACTAGGTTGACCTATTAAAATGAATATAGGCTCAAAAACAATAAAGTAAACAATATATGGTCGATCAGGTCAAGCTAGTACAATGAAAATATGTAGATTCCTTGTTTTTCCTATATCTTAGGTTCTACTCATCCATTTTTCAAACCATAAAATGTGTTTGATTCATGATTATGTAGGGAATATGATAAAGTTGATATCAAGTTGTGAATTGAAATAAGAGAATTTTCAGATAATGAAAAACAATAAGTACTAAAGGGATACAAATAATCCTACTAATGCACACAAAGCAAAACCTTGCACTAACATTAGCTAATGCAAAGTTTTGCACACATAATTGATCAAAGATCAAGAAATAAAATTTAAAATTAAATAATTAGATACTTGGTAAAATTATAATGTTTATTAGATTATTAAAAGTTATTTTAAATGTTAAAGGATGTTGCCTATAAGCAAGGAACTAGATAGCAATCTATGGCTGGTTTCAGGTAAGTTTAAGATGAAAGGGACTTTAGTGAAAATGATATAGGGTTAGTATTGGGTCCTACCCCCTCACTTCACACACCAAAACAATAAGGTTAATGGGTGCTTAACCAAAATATACCATTAATTACACTTTATACTTAACCAGAGCATCAAGTTGGCTTCCAACTTGATGATGAAATCCAAGTAGGTTAGTCTGGGTAGTCAGATGTTAAATTTTTTTTTAATGTTATGTGGTTTGGTCATGTGTGAAAAATAATATAAATAGTGAAATTTAATGATTAATTTAAAATCCCCTAATTAGATTATGTGAACTATTCTAAGCATGAAAACAACTAAAAATAAAGATGTGATTAATATATATGGTTAATTCCAACTTTGAAACAAGATATAGTTTGAGAAACTATATGGAAAATCATATAGAATAGGGTCAATAGGGTTGAACCTGTACTATGGAATAAAATTCCAAAAATGGACTAGGTCAGTCAAGTCGATCTAGTTATTTTAGAACACATAGAACACAAAACTAAGTCCATAAGGTTAACCTAATTGACTATGTAGGGGCAGTTTTGAAGACTACAAATTATGAAAGGAGAGTATAGAAACAAAAAGATATAGAGAAGTAAAAACTCACTTGAGTGGTTTAGAGATGAAAATAGAGAAGATTGTTGATCTAAGACCTTGGAGAAAACTATCAAAAACCTCCAAATTGGGTAAGTTATTTGACCAAGCAATATAGAAACCTATTAAAAAAGTGCTAAAAATACACTAGGTCAACCTGGTAGACCTAGTAGGTTAAATTAGAAGTCTAAAAATGCACTAAGTTGAGTTGGTTAACCTAGTAGGCTAATTTGGAAGTCTTGAAAACTAAAACCTATACTGGATCGAGATGGTCGATCCAACTACCTATTCTTAAAAACCTACACAGATAAAAAGAAATAGGTTGATAGAATTGATTTGGTATGTCAAAATAGATGATCAAAAGAAAATTAATGAAGGTGAAAAAAATCTTGTAATGGTTAGTTTCAAGTCATGTTTACCAAAATGTATGTAATAAAAAATGCATCATGTACATAAATCAATCCTAGATTGAATGGGATAGAGCACACCTACACTTTTGATTGGGGAGCATATAATTGTTAAGTGAGAGCCTGACCAATGTGAGGATCTTCTAGACCTAATTAGGGGATCGCTTATCACAACACACCATGGAAGATAGGGTTACAAAGCCTATAGTCTAACACAATCACATAACAAACCTAAAAGAGTCTTATAATTTAATCTATTTACTAATCTCATAATAAGAAAATTAAATCTAATATAGTGCTCACCAAAGCTTGTGGCACAAAGTGGGGGTTAGAAAAATAAAAAATAAACAACTAAACTAAAAATGTAAAAGAGATATATACTAACGTCAATGTATACATAATCCTAATACATGGATGAGAAGAATACATATGCTCTATTTATCTACTCTTATAATGGAGGAATAAAGTTAAGAATACTTACCTTTGAAGATGAACCCACCAAGCCTCAATCTCCCCCTTGGCCAAGGTGATTCACAAAAGATTATCATGACATGTAATGATAACTAAGATAAATCAGATATAGGCTATACAACCTATCCAAGCATCCAAAATACTTATCCACAAGATGATATCAGAGCTCCAAATAAAGTATTAAACCCTAAAGCTTTATTCCCCAAGTAGAATGATCAAAAGGCAGATGTTTGTTCACACTTATTCACTTGATTATTTGATCTTATTTAAATGGTATGTAATGACCTTATATATATAGTAGTCTCTTACCTAAAAACATTTTGGGCATGTCAGTTGTACAAGGTCAACCCAATCGACCTAATGTGTTTTTGAGGCTAATTCATTAGGTTTGTGCTAGGTCGGCCAAGAGGACAACAAACCAAAAGAGAGAAAAAGTCCCTAAACTATACTATTTCAACTTGGTCAACCTAGTACAATCGATAGGTCCACAGGGTACTAAGGCAAGAAATGAAGGATAAAACATAAAAAGTGATAGGAATGGATAGAATTAAGAAGAATAAGCATGGGTTTAATGGTTTCAGGAGGCTAGAGTGTAGATGATAAGAGGCAAAAGAAAGACAATCTTATGAATAACTAATGGTCTATCCACCCCTTTTCTAGTGCACCCCTTAAGGAATGCACTTGGAGAGATTGAGACTCAACAGGTTCATGTAAGATACGAAGTGTTAGTAATCAATAAAAGTTTCAAAATATTATGTGTCTACAAAAAGTAATTATTTTGAGCTTTGTTTTTAACTTTATTTAAAATAGCTTTCAATTTGACATTAAGGAGTGTGATGTCATACCACTCATTTTTTGTAAGAATAATTATGTATAATTTTATTATTAATAGAAAATACATTTAATTTAAAAAGTTTACTTTCATTCCCAAAATTATGTAAAATTTTATACAATTTAATTTAGATATTAATGTCTATAAGAGGCCAAGAACAGTTGATGAGATTGTAGAACATATTACATGAATTCAGTACATTAAGGGTGTGTCAAAAAAATCTATAAAAGATACACAAAGAGACAAAATTAATGAGAAACAATAATTCTACTATTTTAGGGGCATAGATCTTCAAACTAATAAAATGTGTGTTGCCTTAATGATCCAGACCAAGATATTTAAGCATGTGGTCTCTTGAGATTTCTTAAATCTATTATTGGGAGTAAGAATTGATATTCCTATAATTATGTTTGTGTGAAGACATCAATTTAAGTATTATTTAATAAAGTTGATGTGTTTCACTAATAATCAAGTCTAAATATTTATGGTTCTCATACCAAATGAATCTCCTCAAAGATCCATGAGAATGTTTACAAATACAATGGTAATCTTCCATGAATATCATATTACATTGGGCACTTGAATATAAAATGCTCTTCCATTTCACGTTCTAGAAAATGTATTTGGCATATATGTTCATTTTGTGGGAGGTTATGATTAGATTACATTTAGAGTTGATGAGATAAGACATGAAACTGAGCTAAATGGATTCTTAAACATGATATCAACATCTTCATGTACATAAGACTTTGATTTTGATCCTCGTGAAAGTAGGAATACAATTAAAAATAATAAATTTTTGGTTTCAAAGGATCTTTGGGATTAAACCATGTAACTTTCAATAAATATTTATTGGTCTCATCATGAATACCTTTGTTGACTTTATGTTTAGTGAGTTGAATAGCGTCAAAAAAAAAACTCAAGGGGAGGTAGTATTTCTATATCAATCTCTAACTTCTAGAGGAGAGCCATAAATCTTGCATACCAAAAAGATTTTCACCCTTGTTTGACCAGATGAATAGGAGATTGAAGTGACAAGAATGTATACCTATTGTAACAAGAGAAATAATCTGAAATTCATTAAATCCAATGTAACATAGTGATAACATGGAAAATTAAGAAGATAAAGAGTGGACATACCCTAAACTCTATAAGAATAATTGAGTGAGGAACCATTATTTTGGCTCAAATGTTCTTTAATAACATAAAGACAAAAAAATCTTTCCATGCATTTGAAACCATTTTGTCTCAAGTATGTGTCCCAAATCTCACATCCATACAATAAAGTGGGAGTAACCAATGTAGGGAAAAGTCAAATCTTTGTTTGAATATCTTTAAATTAGAGCTGAAAATATTATCTTTCCAAGGATGTCAATGT
Source organism: Torreya grandis (assembly GCA_037957365.1). Classification (NCBI taxonomy): domain Eukaryota; kingdom Viridiplantae; phylum Streptophyta; class Pinopsida; order Cupressales; family Taxaceae; genus Torreya; species Torreya grandis. Next base: position 179,851 of record JARHVA010007191.1, read on the forward strand.
TGCATATCCTTTTCTAAGTCTTGATTATATTATAAGCGCAAGGATAAAAGGCAGTCTAGAGAAAAGCACTTTAAATTAGGTGTCAGAGTGCACCACCTCTACTTATTTTACTTTATATGTCAAATCAATTGTAGATGTTGTTTTCTTGGTTACATTGAAATCCATTATTTTTGCCTTGGTAAAATTTTCTTCAAGGCCATTCTTATTTAAAAAAATCTCAACATATCAAGCTAATTTTGAAATCCTTTAATTGAGTGAGAAAGCAACACAATGTTATTTTCAAACAAGAAAATAGTAATGTAGATTTCAAAGAGGATAGAACCACTCATACCACCCAAATTTGTGAAGATAAGTCCTCCAGTTCATCAATATAGATCCTAAAATGAGTAGGCAAGAGTGGACAACCTTGTTTCACACCTATGATATTATGGATGCTATATGTAGTTCCCAATTTTGTATAAATATGCCCAAAGACTATCTCATCTAAATTTATTACTAGGGTAGTTACTAAATCAAATAGACCATAATATTTAAACCATTTGAGTAAAATAAGTGCAGGTCAATCAAATCACAAAATTAAACCATTTAAGTAAATTTTTCTTAATATAAAACTTAACAGCATAGATAGTGTTTCCAAGGCTTAACCCCTAGTTAAGTTAATTTTACATAAAAGGATAGATTTATGGAAAATAGAACATATTAAGAACCAACATAAATAGAACAAACTCCATGAAATAATTTGTGAAGATAGATTATGCATTGATCCATTATAAAATTTATTTTTTCATTAATAATAATTTCATTATGAGAATTCATAAGAGGCAAACCAACAAATAAGTATGATTAACATGACACCAACTCATGGCATGGTCATGTAGAGGGTACTGATGTGGTCAAGAATGCAACAATTACAATAAAATACATAACAAAATTACAAAAAGTAATATTGAGTAGCAAAGATAATTTTAATTCTTCATTATTCATATAAAATAATACATAAATTATTTTATTTTGACACAACTTAAAAATAAAGTTGTCATGTACAACTAAAATCTTATTAAAAGAAAATATAATCATAAAGTTAACAAAACTTATATTTTTAATAGGTTTCAAAATCTATTATTTTTGCATGTAATTTTAAGCTTAGATGAAACTATAGATCTCCCTTAATCTTATACATGTCTAAAATAAGCCTGAGAGTGACATGCAACTATAATTTTATGTCCAATTTTATATAAATTGATTTTTTTTAAAATAGCGAGAATATAATTACAACACTATTTTTAACCTTTAAATAATGATTTTTAGCATTGAAAACATCTCAAAAAATTCTATAAGTAGCTAATGTGGCTTATGGCTCGATGAATCTCTTCAAAATCTTCATTTAAAAAATAATGGCTTTCACAAAACAGGCTCCTGCATCATGAGATTAAAATTCTACACATTTGTTGTTGCTCTATAATTTATTTAAAAAGTTCACACACACACACACACACACACACACACACACACACACACACACACACACACACACACACACACACACACACACACACACACACACACACACACACACACACATTAAATTAAAGGTTAAGCATTTCAATCCTTTAAAACTTTTAGTGTTTGGTGTATGAATAATCTAACTTCTTCAACACATGTTATCTTCAACCTATCTTATAACACTATTATATAAATTAATTATCAAAAATGATATTCAAGTTATCTTTATCAATAAAAATAGAAAGCCTTGTGAGAAAAAAACACATTTACATGCATCTTATACACAACTGGATCTCATCTCCTAACAAACCATTAATTAGAAACACATTTATCACCCAATAAAAATTGTATAAAGCATGAAATCAAGTCTGTGACATTGTACAATAGTAAATTTTATAAAAAAACATTTAAGGGCTTAACCATCATTGGGTTTATAGAAACTATTTTTCAAGCCATTCTAATTTTTTTAATAATCATTGGTAAATTTGATAAGCCTCTAGAAAAGGGATTGCAAAAATAATGGTTTATAGAAGGTATACTTAGTAAATACCATTTCTTATAAGGAAGCTATGGACACAAACATAAACATAGAGGGTGTAGATAAGGTAGATATAAAGACCAAGTTAACAATAGCCATTCTAATAGATGGGACAATGATTCTTCTTTAATAAATATTTTAAAATTGTTATTATGATGCATATATTTCCAGAATTAAAACATGGCAACAAGAAGGTACATCATAAATTCTAGTGAACAAACTCTCATATTGAAATGCATACAAATACAGACTCCATAAAGAATAATTCTTATTGAATTTTTAGGGTGGGAGGTCATGTATTGAGAGAGTGCCCATTTAAGTTGGACCAGATAACCATTAAACACATGTTATCAAAACTTTGAGCTTTAAATGTAAATTCAGTGTAGATAGATTAGAAATAAATACAAACTCTAATAGCTATAGGGTGAGCCCTTATGTTAGAAATTCCTATCCCATTGATTGAGAGAATAAATGCCCCCATCTCAGAAGATCCATTTACATGCTTGGCCTCGATCAATAGGGAAAGGGCTGATGGGTTTCATTGTCATCCATTCATTTAACCAATCTATGTTGGTGTCATTACTTATCAGGGATAATGTCCAAGGCTGTCTGCATCAAGGTGTTTATTAGTTTTTATTAAAGGTGTTGGTTGGGTTTTTTTTTTGGAGTTGATCTATCTTAAATTTCTACATCCTAAAGTTTTAACTAAGTGTTAAAAGAAACACACTCACTCAAAATGTAAACACACCAAACTGAATGAAATGCTTGAAATAAATCACACAATATTGTTGAAAAGTAATCACACTAAAATTAAATTTGAAATCCACACTTAAGCTAAGTTATCGAATTAATATTATTGAAATTAAGGAAATGATAAATGTTCATTTGAATCATAAAGCACACACACACATTAATAGTCTATTTGACCTGTAGGTCATCAATCCAATCAAACAAATTATTTGTATTAATTCAAATTAAAAACAAATAAGAAACAAATTATAAATACTAAAATTACACATCCTGTGTCCTTGGGGAGTGGGTCATTGCTCACCATTTGATTCAAGATCAAAATAATTTAGTCCTTAAGAAGCAATCTTGACTAACTCATAGAAATGAACAAGTCTTCTTTCCAAAAAAATATTCTTGTATTTTATATTCAAAATGAAAACTCTTACAATGCTTCACACCCTTGTAGATCAAGTAGGGATCTTCCTTTTATTAACTACAAAGAAAACTAACTATCCCTAGATATTAGGTAACAACTTAACTAGCTAAACAAGATAATATTCATAAAGATTGGTTTATATGGCCAAACAGGGAGAAGCATTACATCTAATATCCACACGCAGTTGGGGAGATCCTCTTGGGATTTGTAACTACCTTTTTCTACCATATTTAGTTAAAAAATCTCATAAACAATGTATTCATATCATCTTGTCCAAAGTTGCAACCTATATTCTACTAGCTCCTATAAATGGAAAGCTACATATAGATATAAGTTTATATATAGATATATGCAAAAATATAAAGTGTCTAAAAGATAGTTGGAGTAGTCTGGATCATCATCAAATGGTTGAAATAACCTTTAGAATGCTTGGAAACATATTTTAGATGAGTTTGTAGATTAATTTGGAAGTATGTAGCCTGATTGTCAAAATCCATAGTTTGACTATCAAAATCAGTAGCTTGACTATAAAAATCCATAGCTTGATCATGAAAGTCCATAGCTATCAACCAAGGTTCGTAGAACACCTAGTAAAATCTGAATCTTCACTATAGTGATATGTTTGTAACTAAGGCCCTTCCTTGTCTTCTTGGGATCATATCAAGACTCTTTTTTAGATGTTATAATACATGTACATATCAAAAATAGAGGATTAAACATGAAAATAGTGAGAACATTATGTAAAGAATGCTAACTTAGACTCACATAAGCTTAAAAAGACAAAAGCATTCATCTTATACCTTAGACAAGTTATCCCTAAAACTACATGAAATGCTCAACCTAAATGTAATATTAATGGCTATGAAGGATGATATAATATGGTTATAATGAGTCATAGTGTGCACTCATCAAGTGCATTTAGGTACTCCCCTGATGGAGGGGGGAAAGCTAGGGAGAACTCCCCAAACCATAATAGTTGTTGTAAGGGGAAAATGAACCTAAGTAAAGTGATCTACCTCAACTCTAGCATTAAAAAAAAAGGAAGTAAATTAAAGTTAATGATGAAAAATAATTTTTTTGGAATATGAAAGGTGGGAGGCCATCCATTTTGACAATGCTATTTTAAGTTGTTATGGGAGACCCTTACTACAAAAAATGCCTAATACATCCAATAGTGAATGTGAGTTTGGTTTAGATGGATCAAGAAGAAATAACAATGACTATTATTATATTAAACCCTTCGTAATTTAACTCAAAACCACTAAAATTTTGTTTTTCTTTATTTTCTAGAACACTGCTAAAGGTTTCTTATGTTTACCAATTTGATACAGTCATATTATGTTTGGTAGATTTCCTATCTAAAATTACCTAATGAATTTTCTTGCATTCCATCAAACATATGAAAACAAAAGAGAATTTCCATAGTCATAATGTTTAAACATATTATACTATGCATGTTTTCTATAAGTGAAATCACACTTTATAGTCAAATAATCATTCTAAAAAGAATACATGAGTATTGCATAAACATTGTCATTTACATCATCATGCATGGTATCTAATTATATTATAAAGAATGCATTTGAAAGCGAACAAACTATCTTTTGTTTTTCAAATATTCAAAAGAATATCAAACTATATTGAACAATGTAATAAAAGAGTATAATATTAATAATATAATTTTTTTACAAATAAATTTTTAGTGAGTTAAGATTATAAAAACACCATTTATAACCTTTCAGTAACTAAAATGAATTATCTATATAGTAATAATTATATTAGAATGGAATTTAGTTCTATAAATTTTACAAATGCAAATAATTAACTTACATCAATATTTTCATTCCTAAATATGAAATACATACTCTGTGATAAACCATTTTCATTTTCTTACATTTGACTGAGTAGAAGACCATCTAGACCAGAAATAGACTGTGTAGATGCAGGGAGGGAGAGTGTCATAGAGGGTCTTTCCTCCAACCACGGACTCTTTTGGATCCCCCGCTCACCTCTCATCCACTGAGAGTGTCCCTTTCATTCACGAGAAGGGTAGATGCAGGTCCAAAGGCAAGAAAGAGATCATTTACAAATGTGTCAACTTTGTAACTACTCCACACAGCTTCTTGTGAGTATGACTATGAACCAATATAGAAACTAAATTACCATTCCTATTATACCCTTCAAGTGTACACTACTTATGACTGTAAGACTTGATTCACCAAGTCCCCTTTCTTGAATCCAACTCTTTATTGAGATGAAGAGTTTTGTGTGGGTCTAAATAGGTTCCCCTCCCATCTCTTAGACCACACATCCCAAAGTTCCCAACTCTCATCCCATGTTTCCCTGACCTAGACATACAATAATTGTTAGGCTTAGACATCTCCTCTCATCAGTATTGTTTATGAAAAATCATTTATGTTTACAAGACCACTTATTACTTAAGCATCCCATTCCACCCATGTAATATGTCATCTTGTCTACTCCGTATCAAATGTTTGATTTTGGGCATAATTAAGTTGTTTGCTAAAATTAACATGAAATCTTAGATTCAGGTTCATAGTTTAATGAGGTAGACTTGGATATAATTAGGCTCGTTTAAGTTGATAATATTGAATAGTTGAATCTATCAGGATAATGTTTACCTTTCAGGTTAATTTAATGACTCAATTTATAAGCATGAATAAAATTCTCAATAATTAAGCATTTCCATAACTATATTTCATGGGCACATCTAGCATCCTTGCTAGTTACCATCCTTATCTAAAATTCCCATTATTATTTCTTAATAATGTTACAAGATTTTGTAGGTTACATACTAGTCTATTTTTGAATTAATTATTCAAAAATGATTTCTCCATGTTTAGAATTGTTACATTCATGAAGCTTGTTTATAAAACAAAATAATTCTTATGTCAAGATAATAGGAAAATGTTTCTCATTCAAATTAGACACATTCACTAAACATTAACTATAGCCCTTCAGGTTTACGTAGTTGCTATTCATTCTAAAATAAAATAGTGACTCAAGTTTTTTTACACAAAACCTATATTTATCAACTTATTCATCAGCATAGATTATAGATGAAGAGTTAATCAGTGTTAAATAATCACTATTTGTTTTGATTGGCTAAACAATATTCTATAATGAAGTTGTGATATCATGAAGCATTATCCTTAATCAATACTATTGGGTATCGTGGATGGAATTAAAATCTTTCACTCATTCATAAATTATCTAGATGATCCTGTGACATATATGAAAGCCTAATTTGATAATTATCGTATATAGGAAACTATTGTTTAAGTTTTAAATCTCGGTGACAACCTTAATTCGATATGGTTCAAGGTTCAAATTTTGACTCAAATAATTTGATAGAATGTTTACTTAGTTATAATCAAGGAATAAGGTAGTCTCATTTATTGCTAATACATTTATGAAAATTTAAACAACTATTCAAATTATACCATGATTTAGTTTCATTTTATTTGAATACCATTGTTTGATACAATTATTCAAAGTCATCAAAGAACTAAAACCTTTGAAGGAAAATAAATGGGATTATATGGGTGCCTACCTAATGAGGTGTTATTAGTTCATAAAGAACCTCACAGTAAAATGGTGATTTTAACAAATAAATAGTAAATAAAATGGTAAAAAAGAATATACGCCTACTTAATAGAATGGCATCATAGCAAAGATGATGCTTTTCTTGCCATCTAGAAATGAGAATGGACCTGATGCTAGATTGACTTCTCTACCTCTTCCTTTCCTCTGCATGTTCTGCAACTCATCTCCAGTAGGGGATTATTGAATGGGTACCCCTACCCCTACATCAGAGGAGTATTTATAACTATTATCCACTCAATAATATATTATCATGGAGTGAGCACTCAGTTGGCTTACTAATAAATTATTCTCATTATATGACACTTATAAATGTTTCCTAATGAGCAATGTTTATAATGGAAAAAAAATTAAGTTTGTGGAGGAATCATTTACCATGATGAAGAATGGAGAAAACATACGTAGCTTGATTTTTCTTGTTTTATTTTTATCATTTTTTTAAATCTATTTATCCTTCTTCACGTGTCATATCCTTCCATGTAATCAATTTAATAGTCTAAATCAAGATATTAAATTAAACCTAATAAAATTAATAATTTTAATTCCTTCTTATGAAGGTTCTTAATTTTTCAACTGAATTTACACTTGATCAATAAATGAATTAAATTCAAATTATTATTCTCCCCTACTAAATAGTTATTACAATTTCTTAATAAAATCAAAAATTAATGGTCTACATAATTTTATGGCTAATCAATTTATCGTTTGTATTGATATTTCTATGCCTCTTGACCACCCATTTAATTTGTATTTTCTTGATGATTCTCTCCCTCACTGCAGGGATGGAAAACACACATGTGCTACAATAGTACACTTCAATGATACCCATTAATCTGTTATAGAAATACATAAATATATACATATTAATAAACATGTTTACTATAATTTATATTAGTTTCATAATCATCATACTAAACATATATCATAAGTCTTACATAATCTATTCTACTTAATTTGCATGGAATGCCACATCAATAATAATAACAGTTATTACACACAAAAAAGTGGGACATGACAGTTATGGTGGAAATATTGCAGTGAAGGTCAGAAGGTAAAGCCTAAAGAGTCAAATCTCAACAATATGGAAACACCTTTACTTAAAAAATAGTTTAAAAAGTGAGATTGTTTGATTTCTAGGTGTATTTGTAAGAATGGAATTCATTATGGAATGGGTTGTATAAAATGAAGTTTTTATCAAAGTTAATTTTTGAATAAAAATAAAAAAAGGTTAATTCTAACTGGTGAGAATACTAGGTCATAAAGATCCCACCAAAGGTTCAATTTCTGACCGATATCTAATAAGAGATGAGGAGTAGATATTGCTCTACCTTTTAGTTGGGAGTAGATAGTTTCCAGTTTTCTGAAGAAAATTGATTAGATTAGATACCTCTCTAATTTTCAATGGTAGAAGGAAACCACTTAAGAGTAGATAACTCTCTACTCCTCAATGGAGAGTAGATATCTTTGAGTGGTGAAAAGAAACCAATTATTTATGCACTTTATTATGATCGGATTAAATATCACACATTATTTACATAATTTAATAGAAGTGACAATGATGTTTAAATTAGTTTGTTATAAGCCTAATTATTAACAATATTTAACTTGAACATTAAACATATTTTAAGCACAACTAATAACATGCACCTTGCCACTGAATCTAATCAATAACCAAATTTAGGTTTAAATGTGATGTTTAACAATTATACCATCTTACTTCTAAAAAAATTCTTAACTACCAAGTACACTATTTAAGTTACAATATAAAAGTCAAATAAACTTATTACTTAACTTTCCATTATGCTTAAAATACTGAAAATTAACATCCAAACATATATATTTCCATATAAGATCACATGTCATACTAATGTAAGAAACCCAATCACAAAATACATTATTGTATAAGGGCATTCATACAACCATACTATTCTAAAAAGTCATCATATTCAAGTGAAATGTGTTATATACAACCATATTACTATCATGATATACAAATATATTGTTTTACACCCAGATATATTGTTGTAATGTCACAATTTGCAAATTCAATAAGGTAAAATACCACAAATACAATCATACAACTAAATCATCTATACATCTTTTTCATAAATATATAAGCCATGAGTAAACATCATTAGTAGGTTCATATCAGTTTTAAGGAGGGAGAGAATCTTTGAGCTCTTTACTTACAACCACATACCAACAATCTTCTACGAACCTCCCCATTATGAGTAGCCCTTCCCTTCTTGAAGGGGTAAATAACAATGGCGCAAGCATCTAGAACCATCCAAAAACAATAAGTGGGTACAATAACTATAATATGCAGTCAATTATTAGATCAAACCAAGATATTTCAACGTCATAGATTACACAAAAATTTTAAGAGTACGTGAGATCAATGCAAATCAAAAGTGGGCTTCATAATGTTCATTAAGTGATTAACCAAAAAATCTAAAGGAGGTACATTATATAGCAAGATATTAGGTCACCATAAAAGAAAAAAATCAACTCATAATTAGAAAATACATTAATTTTATTTCACCTAATGACTTTAACAACCCTAAGTAAGTTGAATAACAACCATGTAGTTAAAATAAAAAAACAAGAAAAATCCTACACTAACATGCCATTGAAGCATAGCTTAGGTGGGTAGAAGAATTGGGTCCTGATAACAAGGCCTGCTGAGGTACCTAAGGAAAATACAAATCTCATAAAACAAAGAAAAGGATAAAACTCATAATACAAAACTTCCCTCCAAAAAATGAGCAAATAAAAAAAGAGCTAAAATCCCCACTAGAGTCTACAACTACATTTAGCCATCATGTATCCCGCAATAGAGTTCTTAGAAGTGAGTATGGATCAAAAGTAAATATAATGAAGAGTGGATCACCTTGGTATAGTGAATGTTTTCACCAATTTTTTGATGGATCTTCAACCAAGATGTGATTCCTATACAAAGAATCATTATCCCCATCCAAGGTAGGAGGGCCAACTGCTCTAAATAATGAAGGTGTAGTGGGAGTAGAGGCTAATAAGGACTGCAAAATGAATTGAAATTATGCAATAAAATACATGATGTTCCATGTAATTTTGAAAGCATACCCATGGTAGGTTGGTCATGAAATAACTCTTCAATATCTAGAAGGTGATAAGGAGATGGTGAAGGTGTGTCACCATTACTAATGTAGTCATTTCTGTTAGAAGAGGAGTCATCAATATCAGATGAGTGCTTAGGATTAAAAATGTCATTAATTTCATGTGAGTCTAAAGAAAAAGAATATGAAGGAGAGTTAGGAGAAAAGTGTGAGAAGCTATATAATTGAGTCTGATGATCAACTAATCCCACTACCAATATAGTATCACTATGCACATCTCTAACATACATTGAATCTAGAGTGAACTCAACTCACATGCCCAAACCAAGCTGAGTGATCTGGGAAACTAATATGAGATTAGTTGAAAGTGAGGGAACACTTATAATATTATTTAATGTTCCATCACTTATTTCAATAGAACCTCTATTGAAAACCTTTATAAAAGTGTCATCACCCATTTGTATAGATGACATGTCACATAGTTCTAAGGAACTAAATTCTATCTATGAATAGGCCATGTGATGTGAAGCCCAAAGTTAATAACCCATGTAGGAGTAGGTGATATAACTGTACTTAGGGCCTTGCCATTTATTTTACCCCTACCATTATCTTTTCCTTTTCCTTACCATGGTCATTTTCTTTAGAGGATTCATGGCTTGATGAACTTTGATTGATAAAATTAGGGACATTGATATCATGCTTTTCAAGAATTTTAGACAGTTGGTCAATATATTTATTCAAACATTTAATGTCATCACATTTTCATAAGTAAAATACACTTTTGATCCTATCTTTCTCAAGATTAACATTAGAATAAGAGGCCTCATTATTTGATTTATAGGTGGGAGGATATACATCCTTCTCTTGATCTTTTTTAATTTTGTTTCTTCTCTTTATTATTTGAAGCCTTCTCTTCATTAGCAAAAAGTGCATGAGATTTTGAAGAATTTATTGTGCCTATCTATATCAACTTATCTAATCTCAAATTAAGTCAACAACAAAGGTATCTTCTATGTGACTCTAAGAGCAATTTTTATGGCATTGAAAGTGGATACAAATATAGAATAGTATGGACCTAGTTTGGAGAGTATCAACAGAATAAGTTATTCCTCTTTCTTCTCAATTTTATATTATTTCAATTGTAACCTCAAAAGTTTAAACTTCATGAATAAGTCTTGTAAGGTGTCATAGTCAATTGGTCTGAAACTAATGAGTTCATTCTCCAGTTCATGGCCTTTCATCACACACTACTTCCCAAAGAGCATCCCCATAGTGGTCCACACTTTAGTAGGTGTTTTGGTGGATTCTACGTGAAAGAGTAGATTAGGAGAGATGGAAATAAACAATAGTTGAACCATTTGATTTTTAATTATATTATTGAAGGTTTAGTATTAGAGCCCATTATAATTCAATAGTAACCCTTAGATTGAAAAATGATTTCCATTTTAGATTTCCATTAGTGATAATTAAATGGTGTGATCAGATTTATTGGAATTGAATCCATATCATATAAGGACAATATTTTACAGAAGGTAAAGAATAAATATATAAAAATAAATTAAAATAAACACATAGTACCACCTTAGAACTATTAGAGTGACTCCCTCAAAATTTGTAAATACAAGCATGCTTGTATAGATGCCGGGCACAACCAAGAATGTGTCTTGAGTAATATGTATATGAGTATGAAAGAGCTAGATGGATATTAGACTCAGTCAATAATATGTCTAAGAGTTTTAAATAATTGGTTTAAAGAGAGTTGTAACAGACCCAAGAAGACCACCAATTCATAAATCATGAAGAAATAAGTACTTTTAAGAAGATGACACTCAAATCTGAGCTACCGATTAAAATTTATGCATGTTTGAAAATCTACTTGCATGGAAAATTTTGAGAAAAAATAATAGTTGAAATTTTTGAATCAACTTCCCCAAAAGAAAATTTTATGCATCAACTTTACAAAGAAAAAAATAAGCCTCTTTTAAACACAAGTTAAGCACTTTTAGGTTGAAAGTGATTAAAGACTTATTACCTAAATGACCAAGGGGCTAAGAAATTTTTGAGAGTGCTTCCCTTCCTATTTTAATTGATGTGGGAGTGACATCATCAAAAATGCCTCCAAATTTCAAATGAATAATATCACTTTTCCCCTAGTTAAATTTGATAGCCTAATAGATGTCATATTGTGCAAAATGGGTGGTTGGAATATATGAGGGTTATAGGCACTACTGTTGGTATCCACTATGTATGTGAGTAATGTCATCAGATGCCATAGATTATAGGGGGTTTATTGGTATATTTGTTAAAGTTTGATGAGTGAATGAGCAGAACTATTAGCGATTATCAAGGGTGCCAACAAAGTATCCACATTTATTATTTTCTCCTTACCTATATATATCTAATAGAACCATTAAATATCTCTTGGTCAAGTTATCCATTTGAGTATAAGTCCATAAAGAAGGAAGTAAGGATTTTTTAGACACTAGAAAACTGCATGATTTTAGTCATTATAAAACACCCCTTAGTCCCCTTAGCCCCCTTGGGTTAATTATTAAAATCCTTTAGCACACCCATTTACCCCCTCCTATCTAATTTAATAAATCTAATAAATTTAGAAAGGTCTATTTACACCTCCTCACCTAAACCCATGGCTAACTAATTGACACCTATCCTTAGGACTAATTCCCACCTAGGAATTTAATGCCCTAACCCCCTAGACTTATTCATGATGCATACCAATGAGGCTTTTATTAAACTCAAATCATTTACATTGGTCTTAACAACTAGCATTAAGTGAAAATAACCAAAATTAGAAAATTTTGACTATTTCTCCTTGATTGATTCCAGTCACCCTTCAACTATCACCAATTGACCAAGACTGGTAATAGTTACTTAATGACACCCAAAAACCTTGCTTGAGGAAGTTGAAACTATATTTTGTGTGATAATCCTAAACTCTCAGAGGAATATAAACTTCTAAGTGAACTAACAACTAGACCAGAGATATCTAAGTGCTTTAGCAACTCACCACGGAGAGCTTAAGTACTACTACTCTACCTATATTTCTCCAAGATCCCACATAGTTTACACTCACCTCAACATTATTCTAAGCTAACAAAATTCAGATCTAAGTATCTAAATGTATATCAAGTTTTGTTATTATCTTTAGTAGTTGTAATTGCCTCCACCCATTTTCTGATTTCTACCATACCGCCCTTTATTTTGGAGTTCTACAACTCCAAGCACTCCACCTTCCACTAAGAACCCATATGACACCTCAATCACCTGCATAAATTTATTTGTGTCTATAGATAGTGCACAGGTGTAAAAATAGAGAGAGTGGAGGGATTCAAAGAGGTTAAAAGTTGAAGCTAGAAGTGAAAAATTATGCACTCAAGAATGAAAGTGAGGAGGAGGAGCTAATTTTCATATCAATGAAAGCATGTGGATAATAAGATGATGTTTTAATAGACGTGAATTATTTTATTAGCACAATAGTGAGAATAATGAGAGAGGATAAAGTGAAGACTATCCTCAAGGTGCTACAAGAGGCTACATGTTATCATTTAGATGCCCAATTATATGTAGAGTCTATTGTAATGATATTGGTTATGAGAGAAGAGTTAGAAACAATGAAAAGTGATTGAAATAAGGATTCAATAGTAAGTTTCACAATGTGTAAAAAAACTCAATAAGGCTTTAAGAGAAAGTGGTCAGTGTATGATGGGTTTAAGCCCACAATGGAGAGTAAGATGCAAGAACAAGCATCTTGGTGGATGTGATCAGATGAAGGTGAGATTCAACAAACATGATTATGGATAATATAAAATATGAGCCTTTTGAAAATGAGAATGGATTATGGTGGGTATAACCCCATAAAATGAGTGAGGAAAGATAAGAAAAATAAGGAAAGAAATAATTGAGAAGAGGAAAATAAGAGTAGATGTAAGAAGAAGAGAATAGAATTGAACCCAAAATGGAGCTATAAATGGAAAAATAAGCACGAAAATAAATTGAAGTACTTGGTGTGGTGGAAGGGAAAGGTCATTATAATTCATGGTCAAAATATTGGTTTTTCCACTTATTCCATCTATGTGAGCAGGATCTCACATTTTATAAATCTCAGGTGGCTGATGCAGGAGCACCCAAGAGTTCCTAAAATCTTGCATCAACAAAAAATAAAGTGTGGTGTGTTTGTTTCATTTTTTTTGGTTGTGGTGTTTTTGATGTGAAATTGTTAACCTCTTTGATTTATGTTGCTATATTATTCCTTTTCTGTGGCAAAAGTGCCAAGATATTTCATCTATTTTATCAACTTACATGGGTTGTTCAGTCACAAACACTTGTCAAAAATGATTCTTAAAATGTAGTAACAATTAGATGATAAAATTTGATGATTCATAGGAAGCAAAAATTGTAACATCTAAGCCAAATTTCATCTCATTTGGAGTCATTGTGAATGTGTACCATCCATTTCTATTAGATTATGTCATTTACCTAGTCAACAAATGGCTCTTAACTTTGAGGTAGAGATTTGGTAATAATTGGGTTACCAAATTTGTAAAGGTGATATAAAATATAGTCTAAATGTTTATTTATTTATTTCATCTCAATTGGATAATTAGAGGTAAAGTTATGATTATTTTTTTAACTATCATTTATCCAAAAAATGCATGTCTAATATGTAGATGGTTATGGCAAAAAAGTGCACAAATGGATTGTAGAGCCCGAGAATGAAAGTATATGGATGTATGGAAAAAAGAACACAAGGAAAAAAAGCACATTAGATAGGAATTGTAGTGCCCTAGAATGTAGGACATGGAAGGCAAAGGTCACAACAAAATTAAATTCATGTAAGATAACATCATCAATCTAAGAAAAGTGAAAAAAATAAAACCGCTTGAAGAGTTATATAAATAACTAAGAAGGAGAAGATAGAATCAAACATACATGATGGTGATGAGACTAAATAAATGACAGACAAGATACATAGTCACTTAGATTGAACTAGAAGCTAATGCACTAGAAGGGAAGAAATGAGTGGTTGTTCAAGGATGAACAACTAAGTTAGTATGGGGTGATGTTGAACCTATAATTTGGATAACACATGCAACAAGTATAAACAAGTCTAGCATGGTAGTAGTGCCTCATGATCATCCAGACTGGTGCATGCCAACTAAACCAACATACACACATGAGTGCCCAATAAATAGCTATTAATATGAACATCGATAGTATCTAAATCATAAATGTGTGCCAACAAAATAGTCAAGATAATGATGAAAGTGAACACATGTCATTTTCAATCCTGGCCAAGTCAATGATATTTATGGAAGTAGATAGTGGGAATTATGGCTGACAACTTGACTCTGATAGGTGGTTAACCTCTCATAGAGGTTAGAATTAAAGGCTAAATGGGAAATAAAAGCATTAATTATTGATTGGTGATATGTGAGCTTCCATATGACATCAATATTGTTTAGAAGCCTATATAATAAAGGCACATAAGAAGGAGAAGGAAAATAGTTGGAAAGTAGAGAAATGTCACTTGAATACTAGAGAGAGATAATTAGATAAGTAGTATTATCAAGTGCATATGAGCATCTTGTAAACCTTATAACAATGGAATATTAAGTAATGGATGAGACTATTATTGAAGTGTTGTTATTTAGTTTTGGCCATGGAATGTTGTATTATATGGGACTAATGCCTTTAGGTCTGATGGTGCTTAGATATAATAGTGTTTTAGTGATTTTGTTAATATGAGTGCATACTTACAGCCAAGTATGGTTTGGATAGACTATAGAATACTCTAAGTAACCTCATGTGCACAAGACATGGACCCAATAGATTTGATGGACACATTACTGACTAACTCCAACCTACCCGTATTTCCCTTTCTATCCTGAGGTGAGGATGTAAGGAGATTTGTGTGATATACTGTTGCAAAAAGGTTAACTATTAGAATCTTATAGACAACATACAGGCAACCACTAGATAGCCACAACACAAGTTAAAATTAAAGATTATATATGGTTTCTTTATTACTTTTATTTTTCCTTTGGATTATTCAAATCTCACGTTTTTCTCTTTCTTATTATTTTTATTAACACACTCTTTTCTCTTTCAATAATTCCCTCTCTATTCATATTCTACACACTCAATCTTCTAATTACAACCCCTATAATTGGATCAGGGTTACCTACTCTAATTGTTTACAATGTGGGTTTGTATTGAATCTCATTGGGATGGATTTAGTCATCCCCATATCTCCTTTTTTTGGAAACATCTCTTTCCTTACAATACTTGCTCTTTAGAATAACAATGTGTGTGGTCGAATTCCACCTTAGCTATGAAGGTTATTTAGCTTACAAATTATTTTATTGTCTTAAAAATATAATGAATATTAGTTCATTTATTAATTCATGTTTATAGAGAGTAAGATACCATGTCATATGAATAAAGGTGTTCAACTACATTTCAATGCTTAATAATTGTGTAGATATATTTGAAGTTAGAGTTGCATCAGAGTATGTAGTTCCACTGAATGGTTTTCCAATTGATTTTATTTTTAATTGTTTATTAATGTGAAATGGATGATGAAAATTATGAAAATATGGAAATGTAAATAAGATAAAGGAAAAATAAGTAGGAAGTATATAATAAACAATAATATAGTGAGTATAGAAATTTACATACCATGTGATGTAGGGGCATCCTATATGGACACCAAATTTATTCAAATTATGTCTTAATATGGTCTAATAGATGTATTATAGGTGTTATAGGTCATTATTGGTCCATATGTGGAGTTTAGATAGTCTTGTAGTGTATAGAATTTGAATATGAAGATTTCCCACCAAAATCTCCTTTTGAGGGATTTGAATTTTGTTAAGTCTTTAGAGGAATTTTATGCATTATAAAAGGTGGAAATATGTGTTTAATAAGTCTAATGGGTATTATCATGGTAATAAATTCACAAAGTGTTCATGAGTCCAATGTTATAGTCTTGGATATGTCATATTGTGAAAATCAAGACATAATGTTATGTATCAAGAAATCACTACATAGGAAATAAGCCCAAGAATCAATTATGCCTCCTCTTTAGGAGTGTAGGATTCAATTTTTGCATGATAGATTGATATTAAATTCTATTATATGAATGGGAAATACAATAGACAAGTTTGTATATAGATAGGAGGGGGAATGTTGGTAACCCCTGTTTTGAATGAATGTAGACCCTGTTGAGGTCATTTGATATTGTAGCTAATTGAATGTATATGTTTATTGATATAGGATGAGATTGGAATTTTTTTCCAAATGTGAATGGATACCAATGCATGTTTTCTATAAGATAAACTTTAATAGATAAAGAGAAAGAACCCCTGTTAATGTTGAAGACAGTCCTATATACAGTCATATGTGGCACAATCAAGTGCATTTTGTCATAGAAAAGCATACCAATGGATTGAATCGAGACATCTAAGGATTGGATAACATGGATAAGGAATGTATATAATAAAAAATTATAAATTTGGTTCTTTGAAACCAAATATAATATGCATAGTGGATTTTTGTAGGCTCTTAATTGAGAGAGAGCCATTGAAAACCCTAGATTAGGGTTTCAAGTATTTCTACTATTCTAACTGTTAAAAAGTTAAAAAAAATTACAGACTGATCAATACTCATGTGCTTGAAGTGAATAACAATTTTTTAGAGGTTTATAGACCCAATTTTATGTATTTTTAGTGACTGTCTTGAGTTTTGGCTTAAGGAGGCCTAATTGAGAGGGCTAGTAGCTAGTAAAAGGGTCTAGGTCTTAGGAAGGGAATTATACATCCAAAATTCATACACAACTATATTTTTATAAGGGGAACAAGTTTTAGGCCTTGAATTTTCATAATTCATTATAATTATTATGTACCATGCATTAAAACCTATAAAAGGGATAGAAGGACTAATGTGAATGTGTGCAAAGTTGTGTCTATGAAGAAAGTGAAACTGAGAAAGTATGGATAGAGTTAAGATGAAGGTAAAGTTTATAATTTGGTAACTAATGGAGGTATTACTAATAACATTGTATATTTAGAGATGGTGCATAAGTTGGGCTTGAAGAATATGCCACATCCACAACCGTACAACATTGCATAGGTTCAGAAGGGTCATCAAATACTGCTAAGTGAACAAAGATGGGTTGAATTCAAGATATGGAGATATAAAGATGAAGTGTTATGTGACATTATGCATACAAATGTTTGTCACTTGTTATTAGGGAGACCATAGTAGTTTGATAGGCATGCCATACATGATGGTCAAGTAAACACATACACCATTAAGCAACATGGTGAGGTACATATACTACTCCCATTGAAAGGTGAGTAAGAGAGGAGAGATGAGAGGATAATGATGATATAGTATTGGAGCCAAGAAATGGAAGGTTTGGGGTTGGTCAAAGAACCCAAGGAAGAAAAGGAGGTGAGTTATTTTGAGTTGGTTGATATGAGGAGTTGTGAATCCTTAAAGATGGACATGAGAGAGATAGCACAAGGTTGAAAGGTGGCAACAAGTAGTTTTCCAAAGAAAGAAAGCTTAACATCAATGGTATTACTTAAGAGAGAAGAAAGCCAAGGAAAGCATGGTAGCCAAGTCCATGAAAGAGAAGATAGTAGGATATTGATAGACATTACAAAAAAAATAGAAAGGAAGTGCCTTGGATTGACACCAAGTAAGTGAAGAAGAGGGAGGTTGAAATGTACAAGCAGGCAACCCAAGAGAGAGAGACAAAAAGGCTCCAAATTATATTTATAATGAGATGTTTTGTGATGAAAATGTAGGTAAGGATCAGGTAGAATACAAAAAAAAGATGTATGGATCGCATAAAGTGATTGAGGTAGCTAAGAAAAGACTACATGATACTATTGAAAAAGGAGAGGATGTCAATGAGATGGACAATATGCAGTAGGCCCATGAATAAGGTCACTATGTAAGAATGACACATCAAGGGGATGAAATGTGGAAGATGAATATGCATCCCTTGGATATGTAGAAGATTGAGGGCAGTCAAGATGTTGATGTACAATAACAAACTAAGCATCTACACATGTATGAGGTATGCAAATGACAATAACAAGTTGTACATGAAATGGAATTCATAGCGCAAGAAGAATGGATAAAGAAAGAAGAGTGAAGAATTGTAGAAGTGATTGAAGATGGAGCTAAGGAGAAGATGAAGCAGTATGTGGAGGAGAAATAATGGAATACACCTGCATGGCAAGAAGAAAATGGCAACATACATGTTTTCTTTAACAATTGTGTTTTGTGTGCAGGTATGTTGAAGGAGATGAAGCAAAGAAGGCCTAAATGTGGGGCCCAAGAGCATGTTCACCTCTATGAGAGGCAAGTGGAGGAAAATACCTTCTATGAGGAGGTTCATTGCATTCAGGCAATAATATATACCGAGAGGATTAACAAGAACATATGGCAAATATTTTTCCAACAAGGTAGTGTGATGCAAGGGAATCCTATATGGACCCCAAAGTTGTTCAAATTATGTCTTAATATGGTATAATAGATGTCTTATAGGTCTTATAGGTCATTATTGGTCCATATTTTGAGTTTAGATAGTCTTGTATTGCATAGAATTTGAATATGAAGATTTCCCACCAAAATCTCCTTTTGAGGGATTTAAATTTTGTCAAGTCTTTAGAGGACTTTTATGCATTAGAAAAGGTGGAAATATGTGTTTAATAAGTCTAAGGGGTATTATCATGGTAAGAGATTCACAAAGTGTTCATGAGTCTAATGTTATAGTCTTGGATATGTCATATTGTGAAAATCAAGACATAATGTTATGAATCAAGAAATCACTTTGTAGGAAATAAGCCAAAGAATTAGTTATGCCTCCTCTTTAGCAATGTAAGATTTAGTTTGTGCATGATAGTTTAATATTCCATTCTAGTAGATGAATGTGAAATGTAATAGACAATTTTATATGCAGATAGGAGGGGGAATGTTGGTAACCCCTATTTTGAATGAATATAGACCATGTTGAGGTCATTTGTTGTTGCAGCTAATTGCATGTATATGTTTATTTATAAAGGATGAGATTTGAATTTGTTTCCAAATGTGAATGGAGACCATTGCATTTTTACTAGAAGAGAAACTTCAATAGATAAAGAGAAAGAACCCCTGTTAATGTTGAAGATAATCCTGTATACAATCATCTATGGCACAATCAAGTGCATTTTGGCATAGAAAAGTATAATAGTGAATTGAATCATGACATCCAATGATTGGATAATGTGGCTAAGGTATTTATAGACTAGACAAAACAAATTTGGTTCTTTGAAACCAAATATAATATGCATAGTGGATTTTTGTAGGCTATCAACTGAGATAGAGCCATTGAAAACCCTCGACTAGGGTTTCAAGTATTTCTAATATTTTAACCATTAAAAAGTCACAAATTTATGTAGACTGATGAATCTTCATGTACTTAAAGTGAATAACAAGTTTTTAGAGGTGTACGGACCTGTTTGTATGGATTTTTAGTGATTGTCTTGAGTTTTGGCTTAAGGAGGCCTAATTGAGAGGGCTAGTAGCTACAAAAGGGCCTAAGAAGGGACTTATACCTCCAAAATTCATACAAATCTATATTTTGACATGGGGAACAAGATTTAGGCTTTGACTTTCCATAAGTGATTGTACTTATTCTATACCATGCATTAAAACCGATAAAAGGGATAGAAGGTCTAATGCTAATGTGTGCAGAGTTGTGTAAAGGAAGAAAGTGAGATTAAGAAAGTGTGGACAAAGTTGATAGAAGGGAAGAGAAGGTTAAGGAGACCATATTCAACAAGACCAATAGCATAAAAGAACATAAGTGAAACAATGAATCTTGATATCCCATTTTGGCAATGAACCAAGTGACCATTGTCTAAGGAAGTGAGTTAAGAAACAAGGTCAAGTGAAGGAATTGGTATATGCTCTGCATCACCATGTAGCAAATAAAAATATCAAGATTGATTTTTTTTTTTTATTAATTATATTTGCTAAACTAGTTGCTTGAAATGCCAAACTATTTGAGATAGGTTTTTTTAATCAAATCTTTTAAGTATAACATATATTATTATTATTATTATTATTATTATTATTATTATTATTATTATTATTATTATTATTATTATTATTATTATTATTAAAATATATATATTTTAGACTTTTTATATAATACAATAATAATGTAGTTTTTTTTATATATCAAGTTTAATCTACTCCTACATTACTAGTCATCAGGTGGTCCCATTGTTTCCATTTGAATCATTAGTATAGGTTGTAGGCCTTAGACGTTAAGGGTTGAACTTGGGTGAAGAGCTTGAAAACTTCATATTATATAGACGGAAATCAACTACACCAAGTCCACTAAAACTTTCACATTTGAAGTACATAATATTTAATCATTATCTCTTCTATGATGGGAATGAATTTCCTAAATAATCCCTTTGAATTCATTTTATTTTTCATTCTTAGTTTAAAATCTATGAATTATAACAGGTTGTTTTGCTATGTAACCTCGTGTAAATTATTATTTTTTCATAATAATAATTTGACTATATCTTTTCAATAGTAAAATCCATGAATGTATAAATATCACAAATTCTAAATCTGAGAGAAATATTAGGATTAAATATGCTTAAATATCTAATAGTTGACTTGACTTAGAGACTTTCTATAATTACCTTTTTAAGTCTTACATGTTATTGAACTTGCATTAAAATCAAATTTCTCTAGTTTTTCCTTTAAATTCCAAATGTGTACATAAATTTCTTGTTTTTTTTGTAAGCATGATGTGAAATGATTTGACAAATGAAGTACAATTATTAAAAAGAAGGGACCATTGCAAGTGAACAACAGCCAGACTTTTATAAGCCAAAGTTCAATGTAAGACAAGTGGTGAATGAAGATTAAGATGATGATGGTTTGTGAATTAGACTCGCAGCTGTCCACAAGACTTTTAAAAATTAGACGTCCAGTTTATTGTCGTTATTTGGATTTTCCACCCTCTCCTCACAAAGGTCCTCTTCACGTGAAATCCTCACACGATATAATTTGGATTATTACGTGACTTCAGCCAGACTTTTAGAAACTGGACGTCCAGTTTCTTGTCATTATTTAATGAGAAGACGTCCAGTTTTTAATTTAACAAAAGACTTTTGGTTATTACGTGCCGACCACTTTATTGTCGTTATTTGACAGAAATGGGTTCTCCAGCTCTATTTGACTCTACTGAATTAAGGTCTTGCAATTTAGTCCCATAGATTTATAACGTAGGAATCTCGTTCATACTTATTGTAGATATTATTGATTTATCGAATTTATTTTTTAGTCTTTTTTTTATTATAAAAATCAAATCATTATCAGGGAAAATTTCTTTTTCTATTAAAGATTTTTTGGATTTTGTTAAATTTATTAAAGATAAGAAAATTTCTATTGAGGATATTTTAGTTAGTTTCGATATAGTGTTTCTTTTTACAAATTTTTTTATTAAGGAAGTTATTAGAGTAGTGGGTAGACACATTAATGAAGAAACAAAGCCTTTAATTGAACTTTGTTTGAGGTCAACCTTAGTCACTTTTAAAAATTTGATTTATGAACAAACAAAAGGAGTTTTGATTGGATCACCTCTTTCTCTAGTTGTTACCAACCTGTTCATGGAGTCTTTTTAAGACATAATTCTCCACTCTTTCACTCTTAGATTGATATGGATGAAAGGGTAGGTTAATGACACACATGTAAATTGGTCACATGGTTTAGAAAAATTGGAATAATTCCATCAACACATCAATAATGTTATGTCTAACATCAAGTTCACTAAGGAACTCGAACAAAATGGCAACCTTCCCTTCCTTGATGTCATCCTCTCGAGGAAACCAGATAGATCATTTTTTCAAAGAGTATTTATGAAATCGGCACACACAGATCTCTATCTTCATGCCAATTCACATCATCATCCTTCCCAAAAATTTGGGGTGTTAAAAACCCTACCAACTAGAGCCTTAAGGATCTATGACAAGGACCATTTAGAAGAGAAAATCATTCACTTAATCAAAGTTTTTAAGAAGAATGGTTACAACAAGAGACAAATTAATAAAGCTTTTAAATCTACCAAAACTCCCAAAGTGAATCCCTGTGTTAGAGAAGTGGGTTTTGAAAATCTGATAGTCTATCTCCCTTACATTGATGGCATTTTCAAACAAGATCTCAAAAAATTCAAGAAGGAAGAATATCTAGTCCATTTTCATACCTCAAAAAAAACTTAGAAAAAAGATCAAGTCTTCCAATGACTGCTTAGATATTACTCTTAGAAGTAGTGTATAAAAATTTAATTATTCTTGTGGGATGGCATACATTGGTGAGATGGGCCATTCCATTAGCACTAGGATTATAGAACATGCAATTATGATATTAGAAACAAAATAGTGATTAATTCAACACTAGCAAAACACTCAATTAATACCAAACATCATGTCTGCATTCAGGATGCTAATGAATTAGAGATATCAAAGGTATTGGTATGCCTTACTTAATTTATACAAGTAGGGATGGTTTGCATCGTAAGTTATGTCAACTATGCCCAAATATGATGGAAAACATTGAGAGAATAGAAAAATAAGAGGTACATTTCTTGGTACTCTTATAATTTTGTAATTGCCAATAAATATCTCACCTTTGCTTGTGAAGACAAGTGGTACAAGAAGTACTATTTTAGGGGACCATGAAAATCGATCTACATCTACATCATAGCTCTTCTCTCAGCAATGTTGATTGTTAATTAGTGACGATTTATTTCTTATTATGTTCTCTTAGATTGAATAATATTATGTTAGTATATTGTGAGGTTATGTAAGGATCATGTGCGTAATATTTTGCCCAATTAGGGAGATGTAAGGTCGAATTGTAGTTTTTTCCAAACTTGATGATATGTAAGATAAACATGGTTGTTGATTAAATACACATATATAATAGAAATTAGATTTAGACAAAAAAGTTTTTATTCTTGACTCTTGTTATATTTATCCATTATTCTTATAATTTACAAAGACAAAAAAAATTGGGGTGATTTTTTACCAAATAGCAAATTCTTAGGTCCATTTTTTAGAGTTGGCTGAATTTTTACAGTCTCTTATTTTGTGGAGTTTTATCGCACTAATTAATTATTCTAAAATGAAAAAATATTTCATTTCCTTTGACTCTCTTCAAATATCCTTCAATAATTTATGCTATTCATAGCCCCCATACATTTTTATTCATTTTAATACATAATCAAGCCAACTAGAAGTTAACACTTTGTGCAAAATAAATAAAATTCAGAAAAAGAATGTGAAACACCTTCTATAGATGGTATTGCTTAGATAGGCATGCACAAAAAATATATTCAAGAATATTTAAGATCCAATTATTATCTGATAAAAATCCTAATAGAATGTAATTCGTGTACTACAATAATTGTTGAACATGAATAAAATAAGATTATATATTTATAAGCAAATGTAGTTGGTAGTTATAAATCAAAACTCAACTTCCTTTGCCAACATTCTCCCAAAAAATGCCAAAATGAAAACTTCAACATAAAGTATGGAGGTTCATCTAAAGCTAGTTAATTTAGAATATTTTTATCAAATGATTTCTCACAGAATGCAATCATCATTGTATATGTGCATTAAATGAGCTATTTTGAGGAATCCCTACACAATTTTAAGTGAATGTAATTCTTTGGTGTAAATCCAAACTTGTTTTTGTTTTTACCAATATCTTCCTAACATGTTGCAAGTTGGGATATATAAAATAGGGTATCGAGATCCCTCCAAAAATGATTGAAATCAAAATTTAATAAAATTTTGTAGCAATGACTGCCTTACTAAATGTGTATGCTTTATGTAACATATGTTATCTAGTTCCTTAGTATATTATTGTCTATTATTATCCTTCACCTCTCAACAGTGATAAAATTTTAAGGGCTGGTCTTATTTTCAAGTTGAAGGGTATACATTCCTCTAAATCTTGCATATGAATTTTTTTTTAAATAATTATACTTCAGTTGACAAAACAAGAGTAAAGTAAGTATATATTTCATTAAAAAAAATTACACAAAATGTTTCTCTTCCAATATTTATAAATTTCAATTTATAGGATGAGTTTGAACTCCTTGAAAGTTTAAGGGGTTAAATATTTTGGACATATGAACATATCTATGCTTTATAACCATAAAATATGGAATAAAGTTTTTGAAGTCCATATGGAATGAAATGGTTTTTTTTTGGGTGGACTTAAAAAATTCTAAGTATTGCAAAAATATTTATGAATGATTATAGAAATATATTTACTCTTTGATGAGTCATTCTTTAAATATCATTGCCTAATATTTTGAAAGGAAATATTTATTGGATAATTGTCATAATTTTTTTGCCCTTAATCAAAGTGTGTTTGGAAAACTACTACTTTTAAAAGTGGATTTTTATACAAAATAAGTAAGAATGTTTCTTTATTACTTTTGAAAGTGGACATTTGCCACAGTTTTGCACAAAATAAGTCAAAATGTTTTTTTCATTATTTATAATATGTGAGTATTTTCATTTCCCACAATTAAAAATAAGATTGGAGAAGAGGAAAATAAGAGCAGAGGTAAGAAGAAGAGAATTGAACTAAAACCAATAATAAGGAGCTAGGAATGGAAGACCAATCATGAAAATCAACTAAAGTAATTAGTGTGGTGGAGGGGAACACCATGGAAATTATACTTCATGGTCAAAAGAGTGGTTTTTCAACTTATTCCATATATGTGAGTAGGATCTCACATTTTATAAACCTCAGTTGTCTGATGGAGGAGCATCCAAAGGTTTATGAAATCTTGCATCAACAAAAAATAGAGTGCGGTGTGTTTGTTTTAGTTTTTGGGTTGTGTTTTTTTTGATGTGATCTTGTTAACCTCTTTGATTTATGTTGATAAAGTATTCCTTTTCCATGGTAAAAGTGTGGAGATCTTTCATCTATTTTTTTAGTCTACATAGACTGTTCAATCATAGACACTTGTAAAAATGGTTATTAAAATGCAATAAACATTAGATAGTAAAATTTGGTGAGTCATAAGAACCAAAAATTATAACCTCTACACTGAATTTCATCTCATTTGGAGTCACTATGAAAGCATACCATCCATTTCTATTAGACTATGTCATCTACCTAGTCAACAAATGGTTCTTAACCTTGCAATAGAGCTACGGTAATAATTGGGTTACCAAGTTTGTAAAGGTGATATAAATTATAGTTTAAATGTTTTTTTAAATTTCATCTCAATAGGATAATTAGTGATATAGTTATGATAGTTTTTGTAACTATCATTCCACCAAAAATGCACCTATGTAATCTATAGATGGTTAGGACAAAGAAGCACAAAAATGGAGTACAGATCCCAAGAATATAAGTATCTATATGAATGGAAAAAGGAACAAAAGGAAAATAAGAACATTAGATAGGAAGTAAAGTTCCCTAGAATGTAGGATATGAAAGGTGAAGGTCACTCCAAAAGTAAATTCATGTAAGATAACATCATCAATTTTTAGATAAGTACAAAAAAAATTTGCATGAATAAGGAAAAGCAACTAAGAAGGATAAAAGTAGATAAAATTAGAGATCAAGGCACCATAAGGGAAGAAATGAGTGGTTGTTCGAAGATGAACAACCAAGTCAATGTGGAGTGATGTTGACCCTAGAATTTGGATATCACATACAACAAGTATAACCAAGTTTAGCACGATATTAGTGACTCAATATCATGGATCTTCACACATTTAAACTGAACTAACATATTTGTATGAGTAACCAATAAATAGATAGCAAGATGATAACCAATTGGATCTAACTCATAAGCATGTGCCAACAAAATAATCAGAATAATGATGAAAGTGAACACGTGTCATTATCAAACCTGACCAAGTTAATGATATTTAAAGAAAAAACTAGTGGGAGTTATGGATAATAGCTTGACTCTGATAGGTATTTGACCTCTCATAGATGTCTGAATTAAAGGCCAAATGGGTGATATAATCATTAATTGTTGATTGGTGACATGTGAGCTTCCATATGACATGCAAGATTGTTTAGAAGCCTATATAAAAAAGTCACCTAAGGAGAAGTAAAATAATTGGCAAGTAGAGAAACATAAACCAAATACTAGAGAGAGATAGATAAATATTATTATCAAGTACATATGAGCATCTTGTAAACCTTATTACAATGGACTATTATGTAATGAATGAGACTATTGTTGAAGTATTGCTATTTAGTTCTGGCCATGGAATGTTGTATTATATTGGACTAATTCCTTCAAGTTTGATGATGCTTATATATGATAGTGTTGTGATTTTTTTCATATGAGTGTATACTTACTGCCAAGTATGGTTTGGATAGACTAGAGAAGACCCCAAGTAACCTCACATGTATGAGGTATATATCCAATAGAGCAAATGGACCCATTGCCAACTAACCCTGACCTACCTTTATTTCTCTTTCTGTCCTTGGGTGAGCATGTAAGGTGACTTCTATGATATACCGATGCATAAAGGTTAAGTGTTAGAATCTTATAGACAATGCGTAGGTAACCACTAGATAGCTACAACCCAATCCAAGATTGAAGATTACAGAAGGTTTTTATATTAATTTTCTTCCTCTTTTGGATTAATCAAATATCACATTCTTCTCTTTCTTATTGTTTTGATCAACATGCTCTTCCCTCTTTGAATAATTCCCTCTCTATTCATTCTCAACACTATTGGTCTTCTAATTACAACCCCTAAAATTAGACTAGGGTTACCTACTCTCATCATTAACAATGTGGGGTGTTATTCAATCTCATCGGGATGGATTTAGTCATCCATATATCTCCTTTTTTGGAAACATCTCTTACATTACAACACTGGCTCTCTAGAATAATAGTGTTCATGGACAAACTCCACCTCAGCTATGAAGGTTATTTAACTTACAAATTCTTTGATTATCTTACAATGATCTTGAAGATTAGTTCACTTGTGAATTCATGTTTATGAAGAGTAAGATAACATGCCATACAAATAAAGGCATTCAATTACATTGCAATGCTTAATAATTGTGGAGATATATTAGAATTTAGAGTTGCACCGCATTATGTAGGTCCACTAAATGGTTTTCCAATTGCTTCTAACTTAAATTTTTTCTCAATGAGAAATGGATTACGTAGATTTTGAAAGTATGGAAATGGAAATAAGATAGAGGAGAAACAAGTAGGGAGTATATAATGAATGATGATATAGTGAGTATATAAATTTACATGTAGCAAATAAAAACATCAAGGTTGATTTTTTTTATTAATGTAATTTGCTAAACTAGTTGCTTGAAATGCAAAACTATTTGAGAGTTGTTATTTTTTGTATCAAACCTTTTAAGTATAACATATTTACATATTATTATTATTATTTAAAAATATATATTTTAGAATTTTTATATAATGCAATAATAATGTAGTTTTTGTATATTTCAAGTTTAATCTACCCCTACACTATAAGAATTCCATAAACACATCAATAATGTTATGTCTAACATCAAGTTCACTAAGGAACTCAAATAAAATGGCAAACTTCCCTTATTTGATGTCCTCCTCTCAAGAAAACTAGATGGATCATTTTCCAATAGGATCTCAAAAATTTCAATAAAGAAGAATACCTGGTCCATGTTCATACCTCACACAAAATTTAGAAAGATGATCAAGTCTTCTAAGGATTACTTAGATACTACTCTTAGAAGTGGTGTATAAAAAATTTATTATTCTTGTGGGATGGCATAAATTGGTGAGATGGGGCATTCCATTAATACTAGGATTATAGAACATGTAGTTTTGATATAACAATAAAATAGTGATTAATTCAACACTAGCAGAACACTTAATTAATAACAAAAATCATGTTTGCATTGAGGACACTAAAGTTTTTGTGTGGAAGATCACTTCTTAAAATATTGTCTAAGATAAGCTATTGAGATTTGAAAATATGAAAAGTAATCTAAATTGAGATATGGGTGTAGGTATAAACGATTCTTAGAAACCATTAGCTTTTCAAAAATCATAATTAACAGACCTCTTGTTTCCTTTTACCCTAGTGTTGGTAGTGTTTCTTTTCTTGTCTTTATCCAAACAATTCTGTCCCAGTGTTATAGTTCCAAAGGTCTAGATTTGTAGTTTTTGTTTTTAGTTTTTAATTTTCCTTTTCCTTTGGATTCTAGTTGAGTTCTTTGCTTCTCTTTGGTTTTTAACAAGGTTTGGTTAAATATTGCTTTCCATCAATTTTTTTAACAACCTAGCTAATTGTTCTAATACTTGTATAAGTTAACGTCTTATTTAAGTTCATCAGATTGGTATAGATATTTATAAATTATAATTTATCATTATCAATAATAATATCAATACTTTGCATTAATATTTTGAAACTTGTTTATGGATTTAGGTTTATAGTTTGGTTCTCATTTCTACCACGAGTAGGCTATTGGTATCTTCCTCGTTCTTTATGTTACATTCATTATTATTTTTATTTTTATTTTTTAGTGATTATTATGTTATTTTATTTTATTTTATTTTATTATGTTATTTTTCATTTTCACTTGAAGTTTGATCTATAGATAATTTTATAATTAATTATTAGTTTGAATCATTTTTTGGTACTTAATAAATTAATACTTACTCACACAACGTATCTAGTCATTAACATCATTTTAATAATATGTTTGTAGGTATTTTTTTCTTTGTCAAATTTTTATTTTTATTTTTTAATTCTTAGTTTTCATTTTATTTAATTTATCCTTTTATCTCCATTATGATTATTTATTTTTAATATTTTTACTTTAATATTAATAATTTTTGTTTCTCACTTTAATAAATTTTATATCTTAAGTGTTAATTATTTTTGTTTTTATTGTTATCATTTTGTTTTCTTAATTAAAATTTTCTATTATAATATTTTATTTTAAAAACTAAGAGTTTACCTCATCCTTACATCTTCTAAATTTATATAAGACCTAAGTCTATAATTTATCTATCATTTTTTTTCATTCCTGATGATGGATCATTGAGTGTGATCTGAAACATCAATCCAAAAACTCTCACATAATTATATTTAGAAGTTTTATTACTATAATCTACATGGATTGTGGAAATACTATGAGATTATTTTGGCTTTAACTATTTATTTTAGTCATTCAAAATAAATGGTTAGGAATTTCAAAGGGAAAGAATCTTAAATTTGATTGTAAATAAAAAGTAAGGTTTATTGGAAATAAAAGTTGTTAAATCTATGATTTAGGTAGAATTCAATTTTAAATTTTGTATTTGATTGTAACAACACAAAATTTTAAAGATGAATAGTTTAATTAAAAAAATTTATCATCAAGATATTATTTAAATTTACAATATTTATTTGCATAAATAATAGAAAATAGAATTTATAAAAAATATTTAATCTCAAGTCTAATGGTTGTTTATAAACTAACATTCTAGATTTTTCAATAATAAACTTTATTTTTATTATTCTTTTCAAATATAAAATATTCATATAATAATATTAGATTCATAATTCATTTCATCATTAATAGAATTTTCTAAATCTATTTTGAATAAAATGTTCATATAAATTTTTAAAAATAAAATAAAAAATCATATAATATTTATAATGTGAACTTCCTCACCAGCTACCACACTTACAAGGTATACATTATTTATAGAATAAACACACACTTGTATAAATTTCAAAGTTTTAATTATATTTATATAATTATAAATCTCCACCACTTATTTTTACACAAAACAATTTACACTACTAACTAAATTTTGCACATACTATACACATTTGATAGACACATGTATATGTTTAGTTTGATAATTAATTTATTTAAAATTCACAACATGCTATACTTTAATTAACTTGGCTTTGATTTCTTGTCACTTTTATAGATTTATTATATAATATTCTCTTAGATTACTCTTTGTGATATACCTTTTTTCCCACTTTTAAATCTACTTTTCCACATTTATTTTTATGTAAAATTTTCCTATATTTACAATACTTTCATATTTTTATAATTTTTTAATTAAAAATTATTACTATTAACATGCACACATATATGTTTGTATGGGAGAATTACGTTTAATTTATTTTTTAGTCATATTAATGTGAAGTCTTCTTTATATCATAGGATGAAAGTATATGGTAATGCATCAAACATTTTATAACAATAATTTTATGATGTAAACTATGAAAAATAGATGATGCTCTCAGCCTAAAACATAAATTACCACACACACACACACACACACACACACACACTTATTTAAGATTTTCACGTTAATTAATAATTATATCACTTTCTCCTCAAGTTTTTTGTTGAATGGTGATAGATGGCCTCAATCTGCTTGCATCGATCAGGTTATAAAATAAAAATAAGGGCTCCAAAATCCATTATATCTCTAAAATATTATGATTTTTTAATTGTGTTCTTCAAACAAGAATAAAATCTACTCTATAACAATGAAATAGATGTCAAGTTTAAGGCTAATAATTTTTATGAACACATTCACTAAATTTACACTCTACCACCACTCTCAAATTGCATTTTAGGTTTACATTTCTTGATATAAAAAATCATGTTAATTAAGTGAATGTTGTATTCTTTCATAAAATTTGAAATTAGTTAAGAAATGTAACAAATAAAATAGTTTCAACAAGCATATTTTGGTTCAAACCACCAAAAAATAACTAAATAAATAATATAAATTGGAAGCATATTAATATTCATAGACTAAGTTGTTGTCTTTCCCATTCCAAAAAATAACCTAAACAATGTAAATATAGTGATCCATAAATAAAAATTAGATGCTCATTTTTTGGATTCCAATATATATATTTATTCAGTGGTCTTGTTGTAGCTACATACACATCATGATGCTTGAAGATATTAATTATTTCCTCTTTAGATTGATATGAAGAAACATCGTACGAAAATCAAAATAATTCAACCTTATTAATCAAATTTGGTATATTATCCTTAATTTGTTTTACCTTGCATAAATACATTAATGTTATTTTTGACCTTGACCACGAGCAAGTTTGGTCATGTATCTTATATGATTAAAGGTAAGGGGAGTCAAGGTAGAAAACAATTCTTCTGACACCTCAACATTATAATGATTATTTTGAAGGAAATTTTTCTAACCAAATTCTAGTCCATTGAACAACTTGTATTATCATAATCACAACATTTATTTCATCTTCAACTTCTCAATTTCATAATCATTTTATAGATTTTATTTATACTAAGTCAATCATAAAGATCATTAATCCCTAAATAGTTCTCAAACATGTTTGTTTTTTCTAATATATTTACAAATATTTCAAGTTCATAAATATTTTATTAATGAAAAATTATATTTCCCCACACACATTCAATGTATAGATATTACATTATAAAGGTTGACAGTTTTGAATATACTAATAGGTTCCTATTCAAACTCTTAGCGATGAATTCCATGTTATCCACTATACTCTTGATAGTGTACATTTTACAGTCTAATATGACTAATATTTTAATGATGTATTATTTTTTAATTACTAAGAAAACAAAAATTGAGTTAATAATTTGGACAAATACTCTATTGAAATTTGTTTCCTTATTCTTTTCTATTTTTAATTTTTTTCAAATCATTTTTAAAAATATATTTTATTATAATTTTTAATAGGAATAAAAAATCATTTTAAAATATTGTATTTGATTTGGATAAAATTTATTGGAAATATTAGGTGTCAAATATTTGAATAAAAACCAATGTTTAATTTTTATTTAATTGTAAAATATAGTCATCTAATTAAAGATGTATATTATTTAATAATTATTTGTATTTAAAATAATTATTTTTATAAACAATGGAAAATTTCACTTTCACTTAAATACCTATGATACATTGCACATCCTTACTTTTTGATAGATTTTTTTTTAAAATTTTTGTAGATATATTTTGAATAAAATAAAATATAATTCTAATTCTTTTGGTAATTTGAAATTTCACACTACCAACCCTTAACTATTGGGATTGGTTACAATTGTAATACATTTTGTATGGTACTTTGTTTTTTCTATACACTTGCATCTTTACATTCCCACCATTCATTTTTATGTATAAATTCCATATTATTCATAACACTTTCCATCTTATCATAAATTTAATTTGATTGATGTAAATAAATTTACATAATTTGTTATCATTTCCATGGATATGAATGATTAACTAACCATTTAAAATCTAAAAAGAAAAAAACCATCATTCATATTTAATTTAATTTTTAATTATTATATTAATATGGAATCTTGTTGGTATTATTGGATGAAAGCATGACAATATATTTTAGAAAGAATATTTGATGTTGTAAATTATGTAAACTAGATAATAAACTATTTGAGACATTTTCAACAATTTTTCTTATCATAGTTCTAAAATTTGTTGCTTCTTCACCTACATAGTTTTTTTTTTTTTTAAATTCTAATAATTTTAACAATGATTCAAGTTGTAAACCATTTTTGTTAAATGTGACATTATGTTGCCCACCACTTTTTTGATGTATATATTTTACAGTGTAAAAATCAACATCTCTAATTAGAGATTTTATGCTTTCACAATTCATAAAAAATAGATTTACAATTTTTTTCACTTGACATTTCAGATCGCCAACCATGATCCATCATAACTCTCT
The DNA here is from genome assembly GCA_037957365.1 of Torreya grandis. Lineage (NCBI taxonomy): Eukaryota > Viridiplantae > Streptophyta > Pinopsida > Cupressales > Taxaceae > Torreya > Torreya grandis. The sequence goes on from JARHVA010007191.1 coordinate 213,595, forward strand.
TTATCTTAATGAAAGACCATGGTTAGTGATCCTAAATTTTAAGTAAAAATAAACATAGTATTTTCAAAATCTAAACATATAACATGTCTAATGTATATATAATATCCTATTCAAACTCTTCTTTTACTATAAAAATTCTGGTACTATCTATTACACTTATAAAAATGTTATACATTTTCTATTCTAATTTTACTAGTATTATAATAAATTAATATTGTTTTAATTACCAATCGAATATATATTTTAGTGAATAATATAGACAAACCTTTTATCACTAGAGAAAGTGTCAGTAGATATTAAAGTTTTAAAAATATTGTGTGTATTTAGACATCATATGAAACATAAAATACAATGAACTTAGCAACCAAAATTGGTATGTTATCCTTATTTTATTTTACATTACATAGGCAAACTCATGTCATTTTTGGACTTTAGAAATATTAATATTTATTTTAAATTTTATGATTAATATAGAAGAAGCTAAGATACATGACAATTATTTGAGGACCTCAAAATTAACATGATTCCTTAGAAAGTATTGATAACCAAATTTTAGGTCATTTAAATAACTTTCATTATCATAGTTACAAAATTTATATACCCTTTACCTTCTCAATCTCAATATTTTTTTTATATTGTTCATACAAATTTGACACCCTTATTCAAAACATAAAATTAATCTTTCATTACATTTACTCTTTTTTATTTCAACTAGCACTTAATATTAAACTAATACATGAAAGCTCATACTCATTACACCATATTTTTCTCTCTTCCTATTTAAAATTTATTATAATAGAATTATATATGAAAATGGATTAAATATAAGCCAATAATCCTTTTATTATCATTTACATTAATAAATCCACTAAAGAGAAAAGTATACTCCAAGTAAGCTCCCAAGTATAACCGTGAGGCCAAGCCAAGAAGGTGTTCACCTCCCATCATGTTTTTATCATCAAGTGGATTCCATAGGCACCCATGATCCTAGGAATCCCATATATAATCATATGTTACACCAAAGGTTCAAGGCTAGATAATATAGATAAAACAAGAGGTGGATACTGAAAAGGAAACAAACTCAATTAGGAGGAACAACTAGGTGTATCAACTAACACTTCCTTATATCAAGAGGTTTCCACATTCACCCAAAACCAAAATCCACTTTACATCAAAAACATAAATTTCATAATAATAAGTAAAAATACACATGGAAATAATAATAAGAAAAAAATATCAAGAATCCACACTCATCCATTGTGGATGAGAATTTATACTCTCCACACTATGTGTGTGGGAAAAAGAATCTAGAGTTTTTCCCTTGCCAGAACTTTATCCATTTCCATGAGATAACATTGGAAACACAATGGTTAATTTTCTAAAACTCCATGCATAAGATCTTCGTATGAAGAGTTGGATATTGGTTTCCTTTCCCAAACCATACACATGAAGGCCCATACAATGTAAACTATTTTAAGCCCATTTAGGTAGCATAACTGTATGATTTTAAAACTTAAAATTGGATTAAAAATAACCAATAAATAATGGATGAATTTTGTATATCCAAGATCAAAATAAGAAATAAAATACACATGGTGGCCATAAGCACAACCTTAAAAAATAATAAAGAGAGAAAGTAAGCCAAATGGCCTTACACCTTTTAAAAGGTTAAGACAAAAAGGGAAGAAAGATAATTATTTTAAACCATCAAATAGAATAAAAATGGGTGAAAATGAAGCCTACCTTATCTCCACCTCTTGGATCTACACAAGGGATTCTCATATAAGTGTTGAAAGCTAGCTCTTCTCCTCCTTCTCGAAGCTCCTTCTCTCTTTCCTCAAATTCTTCTCCATTCTATAATTTCAAAATGAGGAAAAAGTTTCTCAAAGGAAGGATTTCATGATCTTATAGACAAAAAATATCCATACCAATCGCCAATGGGAAGTTTAAAATTGTCTCTTCCCATTCTTTAGCCCTTCTCCAAAAAGTATTCTCTAGCATTAACTCACCTTACACACCCATGTTGGTGAGCAATAATTTCACATGCCCATTAGATTTTTAACTTACCCATACCATAAATAGGCACATGGTATATATTATTTAATAAAAAACACACTAAAACAGTTCTTATCCCATCCCTTGGTCATAAGGGGTCTTAAATGAACATATAACCACCTCTAAAACATTTTATATCCACTTGCAAACATGGGTCCAAGTTCCCATTTGAGTTTTGGTTGAGGGGACCACTTAAGTGGTTTAAAATTTTACCTTTATGAATTAAATTAATGTTAAGGTGACTTATAATTTCTTCTATAAAGCTAATTAATAATGTCAAGGGGTGTTAATAGTGATAGAATGGCCAATGAGTGTCAAAAATCAAAACTAGATAAAATGATGACATTAGGGTTGAAATTTTAATCTAAGGGAATTATGAAACAAATACACAAATAAAAACAATGGTTTAATTATTCTTAGTGTATTCTAGATTACCTTGTTTAACTTCCTTATCACTTAAACATCATTTCACACACAACATTGCACTATCCTAGGGAGTCAAAGCTATTGAATGTAAACATTTCATTAATATCTAACAATACAAAATACATATGTGAAACATCCAAATAAAAAAATTATTAATTCACATGAGGTAATATATACATGGTAACATCATATTCTCATAACATCAAATCGCAGTATAAATCATTATTATCCAAACTAATATGATAATGTAGTATGCATCTCAACAATCAAACTGAAATCATTCTTAACCAACATTTGAACAATAATCATGTAACTAATATCATTCAGAACATAAGATCTAATATCTTAGTAATAATTAAATAATAAACATATGGCATCTCAATAACATAAATAATGTGTCATAAAAAGACAAGTCTTCAATAACCAAAAATTCCAACAAAACTAGTATTGTGAAAATTGGGGCCTCACACAAGGCATAATATGCACTAGATGTGATAGAATGGCTATGTGGAGATAATAATGTGCATGCCCCAAGTACGAAAGAATAAATTTATTCTCACGTAATATGTAAAATAAACTTAAAGTATGTGTGAATAGTTTATATTAAAGAATTCTCAAGAGCCTACTCTGAAAGATGTGTACTGTGGGATTAGATTTTATTCTTTAATTTGATAAATATTTAAAACTTGGTAAACCAGAAATTAAAAATCTATGTATGATTTTAAATATTTTATTTTAATCTATGTAATAGATAATCCCAATATTAAAGCCTCATATTTTGATATACTATTTATTCGTGAGAATCTCAAATGAAATGCAAATGGTAATGGATGTCCATGAACAGTAATGAAGACTGTCCCAACACTAACACTAATGGTGCACTTGGATCCATTAAAGCACATGCTCCATGTTTCATTATCAATGTGATATATAGTGAATTCATCACAGGAATCATCCTTAATTAGTGATGTGTCTAATAATGGAGTTATGAATAAGTGATCAATGATGGTTTTTTATTTAAATGATTTTGGGGATATATATTTTGAGTCAAGTTCCATGATTAACATTACCCATTTGGAGATGCATCCTAATATGTGTGACTTAGACATTAAAAAATTAAGTGGGACCATATTTGTAATAAATTGTGTCTTGTTATTCAGTATTTTATTTCATAATTTATGTGTTGCTAACAAAAGGGATAAAAATAATTTTTCCATTGCATTGTAATTATTTTCATAATCTAATAATATATGGTTGATGTAGTAGATGGTGCACTCTTTATGATTGCCATTGTATTGTGTGATTAAATCCCCCAAGGCATGCGTTGTAGTTGAGATGTATAAAAGTATAAGTTTATATAGTATTAGAGACATGAAAACAGGTGGATTAAGTAGGTACTCTTTAATTGTATCAAAATTCTATTGATAGGTCGCATCCCATTTGAATTCTGTATATATATTTAGGAGCTATGTGAAACATTGTGTTTGTTCACTAATTGTGGAAGTGTCTAATTGATTTGATCTTTCCTTGTAAGGACCATAACTGATTCAACCTTATTGAATTAAATATATCAATGATAGATTTGATATTTTGGGGATATACTTCAATGCCTCTTTGAGATATGGTATGGCTAAGTAACTTTCTTGATGTAACTCCAAATATGCACTTTTTTGGATTTAAACACACATTGAATTTTCGTAGTCTCTCAAATATTTATCATAGATATATATAATGAGTCTATTTATTTTTTCAGTTTTCAAGTAATTCATCCATGTGACTAGTCTACAAAAATATTGTGTATATAGTCATGGAGGATGTGTGTCATAGCTCTCTAGTAAGTGGGCCCTACATTCTTTAATCTAAAGGGCATGGCTACATAATAGAATGTTCTTCACGATGTGATCAATGACATTTTTTTAATCTACAAGATTAATATTAATTTGGTTGTATCCATAAAAAACCATTCATAAATGATAAGTTTCCATAACTAGTGGTAGAATAAAAAATCATTTCAATATTTGGTAATGGAAAATCATCTTTGGGGCATGCCTTGTTTAAATATTGATAGTCTGTATAACATAGAGTGTCTCTACTAGGATTTTTAATTGGTACTATATTGGATATCTAATAAGGACAATCAAAAGTTGGGATAAAACTTGCATCCAAAAGTCTTTTGATTTCCTATATCAATACCAAGGTCACTTTTGGATGCATATTTATGATTTTTTACTTCATTGGTTTGACATCTATATATATTACTACATTGTGAATTACAACTATAGGATCAATTCCAAGCATATATTTATAATACCATGTTAATAATTCCATGAAATCATGTATAATTTAGTGAAGATTTTTACTTTCATCCTTTTCTAATAAGGCTGTAAGAAGTATTGTTCATGGATATTTATCCATTCCATAACAAAAATATATTGTATCTTCATTAATTAAAGTTGTTTATCCTTCCATATATGGTGTTATAGGAATGGTATCTAGACCATCTAATTTAATATGTTCATTAGTGTCTTTAGTTTCCCCATATTTTGTGTGGTTAGTTATTTAATAAGGAAATATATTCTTATGATAGAAGGAAGCACTGTCCTCAAATGTTATGAGATATTCTAGGATGGACTCATCATTTGATATTTTTGAGTATTCTCTAAATATTTGGAGACGCTATATCTTTAATCATCTATAGGTATACTAATTTTAATGTTAATGAATTATGAAAATGCTGTTCTTGCTCAAACTTTGCTTTGAAGAAATGTGTATAAATATTAGTTGTTGTAGATGGTTATTGATTTGATTTTCCTAATTCCTCTAAATAATTTAGTCCTTATCATATTTTTAGATGAACTACTTTGATGGGGTTAACAATTCCTTATGTATGTAATCCCAATCCTTGTCTTCTATATCCCATTTTCTATATATATATTTAAGCCCAAATCCATATTGACTATAGTTTTTTGATGATGAAGCCATTGGGGATAGATAAGGGCTTAGTATTGATATTGATTTGACTTGTTGAATATGTGTTTGAATATGAGGAATGTAATGATCCTCAGGTTGGATTAATTCATAACATTTAAATGGTTCTTGGTCCAAAGGGAATGTATATATGTATCACTGGTGATTAAACTTTTAAAATGCATGTAGAGGAGAGGGAATTGTGTTTATTTGATGTATCTATACCCCCCCTAAAAATATAATATTATAATTGAGGTCATTAGGCATGACTTTCAAAATATTGGCTATTGTATGAGGGCCCACAATTATGTGTAATATAGTTTTTATTAGTACTTGTTGTTGGATATTATGAAATACTAGAATGTTCATATCTAAATAACTAAGATCTTATGCATGTATACCCATTATATTTAATAAATAGATACTACAAATGTTTAATCCTGGTCCATTATTGATAAAAACCCTTTTGGCAATTTTTTTATGTAGAAAAACTTGGATATATAATAGTATATGTTGATATATGATGTTGTTTAGAGGTAATTATTCCTTTTCAAAAGAGATACTTTCATCCACCCATCATACATTAATAATAAAATAAGAAACGTAAGTTGGTTATTAATCATTGGGTTAAATTGTGTTGTGTAATGCATCATAAAAACATCTTTATACATTGGCAATGTTTGTATCAATTCTAGCATTGAAATCTTAGCATGAGTAATTTTTAGTTGATTGATTATATAACAACCTTTTTATTGATAAATATTAAATGTGGGATGTGGAGGGATTGAGGAGGAAAATATTTACCACCTTATTTTTGTTGCATCAGGTGAGACATCCACCCTTGATGAGTGTGCATAGTGTTCACAGTAGAATCTAGTATGAGTCATGGATAAGAAATTGGAGTAGGATGAAAAAATGAGTTATGCACACCCTTTGTCATCTATTGGTGATAGGTAAGAGCTCAGATTGGATGTTGAAAAAATATGAATTAAGGAAGGTTTCAGATTGTATATTATTCATTTTTTGATATTTGAATTTGATTAATACTAATATATAACAAATCCATATAATTACCCGTAACGCAAGATAAAATTGATACTAAATATAAAATTATGGAAGAAAAATGCATTCATTTTTACAGTTATTTAAATTTTAAACTTTAAAATTTTACAACAAGGGCAAAGGGTGTTTCTAGTCAAGGTGTGCTTGATTTTTAAGATCTTAGATATACTTATCCCAGTCATAAATAGTGATCACAAAAATAGAAAGAAATTAACTGTTGAGGATTCTAACATGATTATAGATGCAATATCTCATCTCTAGGGTAAATTTCAAGTAACGTTTTGAGGGTAACCACTTACTAGTGCATTACAAAAACAAAATTTTGAATATTTTTCATGGATAAAAACAAAACCCTAGGAGTTTCCTAAATATTATGAGCTACGTGGAAACTAAAATCTATGAATAGTGCTATCTAATGACTTGAGTATTGGAGTAAAACCCATCACACCATAGCTATATTTTTTCCCACAATTATATCTCATATGATTTTTAAAAATACCAAAATAGAGTTTCTAGGGAAAACAAAGGTAAAAATTAAAATTAAAACCAAATCATAAAATTAATTGCTCAAAAATAATAGTTCAGGTTCACCAATATGTTTTACCCTTTTTTATAAAACATAATAAGTTGTAGTTTCAATTATATGTGAAAAAATAAATAATATCATAAATTTAAATATGTACAATAATTTACAATTTTGATTTTAACAAATTCTAAATATGGAAAATTGTTAAATTAAGACAGTTGATGCAAGAACATCCAAGGGTTCATGAAATATTGCATCAACCAAAAATAGGGCGTGGTTTTTTTTTTTTTGGAATTGTGGTGTTGTTACTGTGATTCTTTTAACATATTTTATTAATGTTGTTAAATTATTCCTTATCCATGGGAAAAGTACATATATATTTCATCTATTCTATTAATTTGTATGGACTATTTAGTCAAAGACACTTGTTAGAAATGGTTACTCAATTGAAGTAATACGTAGATTATAAAATTTGGTGATATAATATTAACTAATAATTTCAACCTCCACACTAAATTTAATCTTGGTTGGAGTCACCACAAAAGTGTACCATATGTTCCTATCAGAATGTGTCATTTGGCTAGTCTATAGATGATTCTTGACAATATGATAGATCTTCGATAACAATTGGGTAATCCAATTTGCATTAGTGACAAAAAATATAGTCTAAATTATTTTTTCAAATTACATCTCAATTGGATAATTATTGATAAAATTATGATAGTTTCTGTAACTATTGTTTAGCTAGAAAATTAATTTATTTAGTCTGTATATGGTTCGTTACCTTATGGTAGAGATGATATAGGAGTTTGAATGCCAAATTTTTAGAGGTGATATAAAATATAGTTTAAAATATTTTTTTTAAATTTTAGGGTAATTGGATAAACTTCATTAAAATTATGGTGGTGTTTTCTAGTTGTTGTTCAACATAAAACATCACCTAGCAGTTACTAACAGTTAGGTGTTGATATTGAAAATTGAAGGAAACCTAAATATTATACATTAAATATTAAAGTTATGGAGGTTAAAGAGACATCACTAGGGATCTATGGGATGTTACGAGGAATGCATGATTGAAGGAGAGAAAATAAAATTTGGCGGGGGGGGGGGGGGGTGCAGAGAGATTAGTTATGAAGGACCAGAATTCTCTAGGACCATAACAAAGAGATGTAATAAGAGGAATTATATGAGAGTCTATAATCTTTCATGTAATTTAATAATAGTATAAAGGCATTCATGAGAGAATGTGTATATTTGATTATGTGAATGTATTTTTTTGTGATGTTTTAATATGAAGGTAATGAATATGTATTAAGTATGTCAAGTCAGACTAATGTGCTAATGTGTTTCCATGAGTGAGTGTATGGCCCTAAAAAAACATAGATAAAGGTGGTCCTTAAGTGGACCCCCATATGTAGTGCTTCCATTAAGTGGTATCATAAAAAAAAATTCCTTCTAGGTCATTTGTGTGAAACTCCTGTATGAGTTTGTTGTAGGCTATAAAATATAAGTTTGTTGAGTGCATCACAAGTTGTGAAATAAAATCTTGCATAGATTTGTTGTAGGTGTAAAATAAGTCCTACAAGTTGAAAGGGAGAGTTTGAGATGATTTATTTTGAATCATTTATTGGTTGTGAAAGAGAATCATGTTGATTATGGTGAGATGTGGCACACAAAGGAAGAGAATGAGAGGTGGACAACTTGACATAGAAATTGAAGGAATTCTAGGAAAGACTAGTTATGATGGAGATGACTGTATAAAGTGGTGACATTACAACTATGAGTGAAGATGATGATGAAGAGATAATGGTAGGGTTTATGTCCCTATAAGTGATATTGGATGCTTTGGAAAGAATCCAAGCAAGTAGAGAAAATATTCTAGCATAAGGAAAAGACAAGCAGAGGTCATGGTGAAGGAAAGAGGTAAGTATACTTGTGATGTTTTTTTATGGTAAAGAGAGCCCTGATAAATGCTTTAAATGGTCAGTGGAGCTAGAAGTTTATTTTAAATATGAGAATAGTGAAGCCCACATAAGGGTGAATATGACATGTAAGAGATTATTTGGAAGTGAAGCTTTGTATTGGAAATATATCCATGAGAGGAGATAATAAAATGGTAAAATAAGGTGAATGGATGGGAACATATGCTTTCCAAGTTGTTGAGTCATTTTTTGCACCCAAAATTACAAGAGTTGGTAAAGAAGTTTCATGTGGTAAGATTTGAGAGAGATGAGAAGAAGAATATTTCCAAGAAAGGCAATAAGAGAGTGAAGTTTACATGTAAGAAAATCAAGTCTACTTTGAGAATTAGTAAGGATAAGAATGTGTATGTAAATAAGAAGGTCATCTTGGAAGATAAAAAGAAGGTGAGGTTTCCATGTGATAATCCCAAGTATAATTTGGAAAACAACAAGGTGAAATAGAGTTTTGAGCATCCCATAGGAGAAGGAATCCTCGTACAAGAGGGTATGAAGGTAATATTAGCTGAAGTGGAAGAAGGAGACTCATGAAAAATTAGAATCATCCTTGTTGAATGAAAGAAATGCATTTTTATTTTCTATTTTTGAGGGTAGAAGGGTTGAAGACAACCAAATAAAGACATAGGTTTATGTAAATGAAATAATAGAGGTGAATTAAGAGAGCATCCATGGGGAGTTATAGGTTTTTATGAAGTAAACAATAGAGGTAGATAAAGTACAAGTCAATGCACATGAGGAGAGTATGGTTTTAGACCATCCATTTAAAGGATATACAAAAAATAATAATAATTTTGAGAGGAAAACCATGATGGATTTTTAAAATGGGCCTTTGGGATTCCATCATGAGAGATAAATCTATGAGAAGACTATGAGCAAGAGAGAATACATGGACATCATGTCATTGTAGTGTGAATAAGAGATGGAATAAGTGACTATGAGAACTCTTGATTCCCTTAATATGTTTGCTCAATGCTCATATACAAAAAATGATATGGAGATCGAAATGGTGGACATGTTTCTACCAAGAGGACTAACAGATGAAAGTGGTGATGCTACATCTATGGAAGCAACCCATATAGATGTTGGAGGAGAGACTCTTATGAGTCAAATAATTCATTATCCTCATCTGGAAACTATGATTACAATAACCTTCACACATGAAATGGAGGAGATGAAATAAGGAGATATTAATTAGCTTAACACTGATATAGAGAGTTTGACAAGTGAAGAAGATCTATCACAAAAATAATGACTAAATGGAAAAATCTTTGAGAAGCCCATGCTTTGTGAGAATCAAGCTAATAGTTTGAATATGGAGGAAGAACTGATGGGTACTATTAAGTCTTATGTTTATAAATTAATTTTTGAGTGTAGTTAGTGTGTAGGTGTAGAAATGGAGAGAGAGAAGTCATTCAAAGAGACCTTGCAAGGTTAAAAATTGAAGTTAGAAATGAAAAAATATGCACTCAAGAATGAAAATGAGGAGGAAGATCTAATTTTCATATCAGCAAAAGCATGTGGAGAATAAGATGATGTTGCAGAAGAGGTGAATGAGTTGATTAACAGAATAGTGAGGACAATGAGAGATGATAAAGTGAAGACTATCCTCAAGGTGGTAGTAGAGGCTATGTCTTATCATTTTGATGCCCAAATGTATGTAGAGTAACTATTGTAATGATATTGGTGATGAGAAAAGAACTATAAACAATGAAGAGTGATGAAAAGAAGGATTAAATAGTAAGTTGAATAATGTGGGGAAAAAACCAAAAAAGCTTTAGGAGGAGGTGGTCAGTCTACAATGGGTTTAAGACCACAACAGAGAGTAAGATGTAAGAACAAGCATCTTGGTGGATGTGATTAGATGAAGGTGGAATTCAACCCACAATAATATGGAGCTCATAGAAAATATGAGCCTTTGGCAAAGGATTATAGACTATGGTGGGTGTAACCCCATAAAATGAGTGAGGAAAGATAAGAAAAAGAAGGAAAGAAAGAGTGGAGAAGAGAAAAAAAAGTAGAGGTAAGAAGAAGAGAATTAAATTGAAACCAACAAGATGGAGATTGAAATGGAAGAACAAACAAGAAAATAAACTTAAGTACTTAGTGTGGTGGAAGGGAACAACATGGTCATTATACTTAATGGTCAAAAGAGTGGTTTTTCCATTTCCTCCATATATGTGAGTAGGATCTCACATTTTATAAATATCGCATGTCTAACACAGGAACATCAAAGGGTTCATGAAATCTTGCATCAATAAAAAAATATAGTTTGGTGTATTTGTTTTAGTTTTTGGGTTGTTGTGTTTTGATGTGAGCTTATTAACCTCTTTAATATATGTTGTTAAAGTATTCCCTTTTCATGAGAAAAGTGTGGATATATTTCATATATTTTATCAATATACATGGGCTATTTAGTCACAAAAACTTGTCAAAAATCATTTCTAAAATGCAATAAGAATTAGATGATAAAATTTGGTGAGTCATAAGAACTAAAACTTTCAACCTATACACCAAATTTTATATCATTAGGAGTCACTATGAAAGCATACCATCTATTTCTATTAAACTATGTCATCTACCTAGTCAACAGATATAAACTATAGTCTAAATGGTTTATTTTAAATTTCAACTCAATTGGATAATTAATGATAAAGTTATATTAGTTTTTGTAACTATCATTTAGCCAAAAAATGCATCTATCTAATCTACAAATAGCTAGGGCAAGAAAGTTCACAAATGGCATGCAGATCCCAAGAATGTTACCAGCTAGATGCATGAAAAAGTTACAAAAGGCAAAGAAGCACATTAGATATGAAGTGTAGTGCCTTATAATATAGGACATGGAAGGAGAATATGACACCAAAATTAAATTCACGTAATATAGCATCATCAATTTCAAATAAGTACAAACAACAAAATCATACAAAGAAGGAAAAGCAACTAAGAAGGAGAAAATGGAAGCTAGCATGCATGATAGTGCTAATACTAAGGAATAGGTAACCAAAACCTAGAGTCACTCATATAGAAGTAAAGAGAAAGGCACTCAAAGGAAATACATGAGTGGTTGTTTGAGGATGAATAACCAAGTTAGTGTGGGGTGATGTTAACCCTAGAATTTTGATAACACACGTAACAAGTTTAACTAATTCTAGCATGTTAGTAGTGCCTCAAGATCATAGATCCTAGTGCATGCCAATTGAACCAAAATATACGTGCGAGTGACCAATGAATATCTATCAAGGTGATCACTGATAGGATCTAACTCATAAGCATGTTTTAGAAAAATAGTTAGGATAAAAATGAAAGTGAACCTGTGTCATTATCAAACCTGACCAAATCAATGATATTTATAAAATAAAATAGTGGGATTTATGGTCAACAACTTGACTCTGATAGGAAACTGACCTCTCATAGAGGTTTGATTTAAAGGTCAAATGGGTGGTAAAATCATTAATTATTGATTTGTGACATGTGAGCTTCCATATGACATGAAAGATTATTTTGAAGTGTATATAACAAAGGAACCTAAGGAGGAAAAGGAAAATAATAGGCAAGTAGAGAAACACTTCCCGAATACTAGAGAGAGATAATCAAATAAGTAGTATTATCTAGTGCATATGAGCATCTTGTAAACCTTATTACAATGGAATATTAAGTAATGAATGAGATTTTTGATGAAGTGTTGTTATTTATTTATATCCATGGAATGTTATATTATATTGGATTAATGCCTTCAAGTTTGATGATGCTTAGATAGAATAGTGTTGTGATTTTATTCATATGAATGCATACTTACTGACAAGTATGTTTTGGATAGACTATATAAGACTCAAAGTAACCTCATGTGTATGATGTGTGTACCTAATAGAGTGGATGGACCCATTGGAAACTAACCCTGACCTATACCTATTTCCCTTTTTGTCCTTGGGTGAACACACAAGGAGACTTATGTGATATATTAGTGTCGAAACGTTAAGAGTTAGAATATTATAGACAATGCACAGGTAACCACTAGTCAACCACAACACAAGCCAAGATTGAATATTATAGATGGTTTCTATCTTAATTATCTTCCTCTTTTGGATTATTCAAATCTCACATTATTTTCTTTCTTATTGTTTTGATCAACACACTTCTCTCTTTCAATAATTCCCTCTCCATTCATTATCTACACAATCGGTCTTCTAATTACAACCCTTGATATTGGATCGGGACTATATTCTCTCATATTTGATAATGTGGCATTTCATTGAATCTAAATAGGATGGTTTAGTCATCCCAATATCTCCTTTTTTTGAAACATCCATTTCCTTACAACACTTGCTCTCTAGAATAACAATATCCATGGCCAAACTCCACCTCAGCTATGAAGGTTATTTAGTTTACAAGTTCTTTGATTGTCTTACAAAGGTCTTGAAGATTATTTCATTTATGTGTTCATGTTTATGGAGAGTAATATAGCATGCCATAAAAATAAATTTGTTCAAATACTTTTCAATGTTTAATAATTGTTGAGATATATTGGAAGTTAGAGTTGCACTAGAGTATTTATTTCCACTAAATGGTTTTTCAATTGCTTCTAACTTGAATTATTTCTCGATGAGAAATGGATTACGTATATTTTTAAAGTATGGAAATGGAAAAAATATAGAGGATAAATAAGTAGGAAGTATATAATGAATGATGATTATATAAATTTACATGTAGCAAATAAAACATCAAGATTGATTTTTTTTATTGATGTAATTTGCTAAACTAGTTGCTTGAAATGCCAAAATATTTGAGAGTAGTTATTTTTTGTATGAAACCTTTTAGGTATAAAATATCTACATATCTTATTATTATTTTAAAATATATACTTTAGAATTTTTATACAATGCAATAATAATGTTTTTTCTTATATATTTTAGGTTTAATCTACTCTTACACTATTAGCCATCAGGTGGTCCTGTTGGTTCCATTTGAATCATTAGTATAGGTTTTAGGCCTTGAATTTTAGGGGTTGAACTTAGGTGAAGATCTTGAAAACTCCATATTATATAGAATAAAATCAACTACACCAAGCCCACTAGAACTTTTACATTTGAAGTACAAAAAATTTAATCTCTATATTTTCTATGATAGGAATGAATTTCCTAAATAATCCCTTTGAATTGAATTTATGTTTCATTCTTAGTTTAAAATATATGAATTTTAACGAGTTGATTTTCTATGTAACCTCATGTAAATTACTTTTTTTTTTGTAATAATAATTTGATTATATCTTTCCAATAGTAAAATCCATGAATGTATAAATATCACAAATTCTAAATCCAAGAGAAATATTAGAATTAAATATGCTCAAATTTCTTAACACTTGACTTAAACTTTCCATAAATACCTTTTTAATTCTTATACATTTTTTAACTTAGCACTAATCAAATTTCTTAAATGTGTGTACATAATTTTTTTTGTTTTTTTCCAACTATGTGTGAAATGGTTTGACAAATGAAAGACAATTATTAAAAATAAGGGACCATTGCAAGTGAACCGACGTTTATAAAAAATAATATTAATGCATTGAAAGTGAACTCTACCACTTAAACATTTACACATGGTTTCTCAACTTTTTTATTAAATAATCTGACAGATAGTGGATGAACAACAACCAAACTTTTATAAACTAAAGTTCAATTCAAAACAAGTGGTGAATGAAAATTAAGACGATGATAGTTTTTTACCACCTAAGACTTACGGCCATCCAAAAGACTTTTAGTTATTACGTGCCAACCAAGCCAAACTTTTAGAAACTGGATGTCCAAGTTATTGTTGTTATTTAACAAGAAAACATAATTTAGATTATAATAGCTACTTACAGTCAATAATAATTTGGATTATCCACCCTCTCCTACCACGGCTCTTCACGTGGAATCCTCACATGATATAGTTGACACACACCAGCTAAACAACAGCCAGATAGACTTTTAGAAATAGTTACAACCAAAATGGTTACAGCAAAAACCAATTTAATAAAGATTTTAAATCTACAAAAAATCCCAAAGTGAATCCCTATGTTAAAGAAGTAGGTTTTAAAAATTAAATAGTCTATCTCCCTTACATTGAGGGCATTTTCTAAAAGGATCTAAAAAAATCAATAAGGAAGAATATCGGGTCCATTTTCATACCTCACAAAAAAATTAGAAAAATGATCAAGTCTTCCAAGGACTGCTTAGATACTACTCTTATAAGTGGTGTATAAAAAATTAATTATTCTTGTGGGATGGCATACATTGGTGAGATGGGGCATTACATTAATACTAGGATGGCATATATAATGGTAGATGTTGATCTATGATGTTCTTTGGAAGTACTTATTCCTTTTTAAAAGAGATACTTTCCTCCACCCATCATAAACTATTAATAATAGAAGAAATATAAGGTAGTTCTTAATCATTGGGTTATATTATGTTGTGTAATGCATCATAAAAAGCATGTTTATACATTAGTGTTTTTTGTATCAATTATAGCATTAAAATCTTAGCATGATTATTTTTTAGTTGATCCATTATATAATAAGCTTTTAATTGATCAACATTCAGTGTGGGAGGTGGAGGGGTTAAGGAGAAACATATTTACCACCTTATTTTTGTTACAATGGGTGATATATCCACCGTTGTCGAGTGTTCATAGTATTCATAGTGAAATCTAGTATGAGTTGTGGACAAGTATTTGGAGTAGGAGGTTGTGGACAAGTAATTGGCACAAGAGGAACAAAATGAGTTATGCACACCATTTTGCATCTATTCGTGATAGGTAAGAGCTCAAATTGGCTATTGAAAAAATAATAATTGAGGAAGGCTTGAGATTGTACATTATTCATTTTAGCCATTTTGTGATCTTTGAATATGATTAATACCAATATTTAACAAATCCAAGTAATTCCCTAGAAGGTAAGACAAAAATTGATACTAAACCTCAAAATATGGAAGAAAAATGCATTCATTATTATCATGATTTGAATTTTAATCTTTAAAATTATAAAACAAGGGCAAATGGTGTCAAGAGTCAAGGTGTGCTTGCTTTTTAGGATCTTAGATATATTGATCCTAGTCATAAATAATCAACACAACAATGAAAATAAACTAACTATTTAGGATTCCAACATCCCTATAGCTACAATATCTCATCTCTAGGGTAAATTTTGAGAAACTTTTAGAGGCTAACCACTTACTAGTGCATTACAAAAATAAATAGTTGAAGGCTTCTTATGGCTAAAAATAAAATCCTAGGAGTTTCTTCTTTTTTGTGAGGTACGCAAAAACTAAAATCTATGAATAATGATATCTAATGTATTGATAATTGGTGTAGAACCCATCACACCATAACTTAGGTAAAATTGATTACCAATATTCCTAGAACAATAGCTCATATGAGTTGTAATACTTAAAAATAAAGGTTACAGGGAAATCAAATAAAATAATGAAAATGAAAATCAAATCATAAAAATAAGTGCTCAAAAATAATAGTTGAGGTTCACCAATATGATTTACCTTTCTTTTTATAAAACACAATAAATTATATTTGTAATTATAGGTGAAAAACTGAATAATATCATAAATCTCAATATGTATAATAATTTATAATTATGATTTTATCAAATGCTAAATATGGAAGATTGATAAATTAGGAAAGTTGATGCAAGAGCATCCAAGGGTTCGTGCAATATTGCATCAACTAAAAATAGGGTACAGTGTTTTTATTTTAGTTTTTAGGTTGTCTTGTTGTTGGTGTGATATTTTTAACATCTATAATTGATGTTGTTAAACTATTGCATTTCTATGGGAAAAGTGTAGAGATATTTTGTTTGTTCTATAAATATGCATGGACTGTTTAGTCACAAACACTTATAAAAAATGGTTATTCAATTGAAGTAATAATTAGATTATAAAATTTTGTGAGATCATATTAACTAATACTTTCAAACTCTACACCAAATTTTAGCTCTTTTAGAGTCACTGCTAAAATGTACCATCTATTCTTATTAGAATGTGTCATCTGCCTAGTTTATGGATGGTTTTTGACAATACAATTGAGATTAAAAAAGAATTGGGTTACCAAATTTGTAATAGCGACATAGACTATAGTATAAATAATATTTTCAAATTTCATCTCAATTGGATAATTATTGATAAAGTTATGATAGTTTTTGTAATTGTCATTCAACTAGAAAATTCATTTATTTAGTCTACAAATAGTTCTTTACCTTGCACTAGAGCTATAGTATGAGTTGAAATGCCAAATTTTTATAGGTGATATAAAATCTAGTTTAAAATATTTATTTAAAATTTCAAGATAATTGGATAAATTGCATTAAAGTTATGGTGGTTTTTTTTAGTTATCTTTTGACCTAAAATGTCACCTGAAAATTACTAATAGTTAGGTCTTGATCTTAAAAATTAAAGGTTGCCTAAATATTATACATTATGTTGATGTTAGGGAAGTTTAAGATGCACCACCATGGATCTATGGGATGTTAAGAGGAATTCAGGATTGAAAGAGAGAAAATAAAATTGGAGGAGAGAGATGAGTTGTGAAGGAGAAAACCTCTCCAAGAGTATAACAAAGACTTGTATTAGTTCAGGAGGAATTGTATGAGAGTTTCATGTAATGTAATAATATTGTATAGGCATGTGTGAGAGTGTTTGTATATTTAATAGTGTGAATGTATTATGTTATGATGTTTTAATATGAATGAAATGAATATGCATTAAGTACGTCAAGTATGAGTATTGTGTTAATGTGTGTCCATGAGTGAGTGTCTAACTATAGAAACACAAAGATAAAGGTGGTCCTTAAGTTTACCCCCATCTATAGTGTTTTTACCAAGTGGTATCATAAAAATGTTTTTTCCTTGTGGGTCATGTGTGTGAAACTCCTATATGAGTTTGTTACAAGTTGTGAATGATAAGTTTGTTGAGTGTGTTGCAAGTTGTGAAAGAGAAGCTTGCATAAGTTTGTTTCAGGTGTGAAAGAAGTCCTGTAAGTTGAAAAGGATTTTGAGATGATCTATTTTTAATCATTTTTGGGTTGTGAAAAGAATCATGTTGATTATGGTGAGATATGGCACACAAAATAAGAGCATGAGAGGTGGATGATTTGACATAGAAATTGAAGGTATTCCAAGAAAGACTAGATATGATGGAGATGACTGCATAAAGAAGATATATTACAGCTATGAGTGAAGATGATGAAGAAGAGATAATAGTGGATTTGATGTCCCTATAAATGAGATTGGATGCTGTATAAAGAGGCCAAGAAAGAAGTAAAAAATATTCCATAATAAGGAAAAGACTAGCAGAGGTCATGGTGAAGGAAAGAGGTATGTCTACTTGTAATGTTATTTTTTCATGCTAAAGAGAGCCCTATAAGCTCTTAAAATATATAATGAAGATATAAGTTTATTTTTATTATGATAATAATGAATACCCCATGAGGGTAAATACTACATGTAAGAGATTATTTGGAAGTGTAGCTTTGTATTGGAAATATCTCTATGAGAGGAGACAAGGAAAGGGTAAAACTAAGGTGAGTAGATGGAAACATATGGTTTTTGATTTGTTGGGTCATTTTTTGCACCAAAAATTACAACAAGAGTGGATAAATAAGACTCATGTGGTGAGACTTAAAAGAGATGAGAAGAATAATATTGACAAGAAAGGCAATAAGAGCGGGAAGTTGCCATGTCAGCGACTCAAGTCTACTTTGAGAAGTATTAAGGAGAAATATGTGTATACAGATAATAAGGTCATCTTGGAAGACAAACAAGAAGGTGAGGTTTCCATTTCAGAATCCCAAGTCTATTTTGGAAAACAACAAGGTGAAATAGATTTGTGAGCAGCCCATACACAAAGGAATACTCATGCAAGACGTTACGAAGGTGATAGTAGCTAAAGTGGAAGAAGGAGACTCATGAAAAATTAGAATCATCTTTGGTGAATGAAGGAAATGTATTTTTATTTTATATTTTGGAAGATAGAAGGGTTGATGACAACCAAGGAAAGATATAGGTTTATGTAAATGAAACAATAGAGCTAAACGAAGAAAGCATACATGGGAAGTTGTAGGTTTCTATAAAAGAAACAATAGAGGTGGATGAAGTGAAATTCAATGCACATGAGGAGAGTATGGTTGCAAACCATCCATTTTGAGGAGATAAAAATAAAAATAAGAATGAGGAGAGGATAACCATGATGTTTGTTGAAAATGGACCTTTAGGAGTCCATCATGAGAGATAAATATGTGAGAAAATGTGATCAAGAGAGAATACATAAACAACATGTTCTTGTAGTGTGAAGAAGAGATAAAATAACTCATTGTGAGAACTCTTGATTCCCTTAATATGTTTGTTCAATGTGTAGGTACAACAAAGGATATGGAGATTGAGATGGTGGAGATGTTTCTAATAAGAAGACTAAAATATGAAAGTGGTGTTGCATATATGGAAGCAACCCATATAGATGTTGGAGGAGAGACTCTTATGAGTCAAGGAATATATTATCCTCATGTAGAAAAGAAGAGTGCAATATCATTGCGCATGAAATGGAGGAGATGAAAAAAGGAGATAACAATCAATTTAGTTCTGATACAAAGAGTTTGAGAAGTGAAGAGGATTTTTCATAAGAAAAATGACATAATGAAAGAACATTTGGGAAGCCCATGCTTTATGAGAATCAAGCTAATAGTTTGAATATGAAGGAATCACTGATGGGGACTATTAAGTCTCATATTTATAAATTAATTTCTTGTTGTAGCTAGTGTGTAAGAGTAGAAATGGAGAGAAAGTAGGCATTAAAAGAGGCCTTCAATGTTAAAAGTTGAAGTTATAAGTGAACAATTATGCACTCAAGAATTAAAGTGAGGAGGAGAAGCTGATTTTCATATCAACAGAAGCATGTGGAGAATAAGATGATGTTGTAGTAGAGGTTAATGAGTTGATTAACATGACATTGAGAATAATGAGGGATGATAAAGTGAATACTATCCTTGAGGTGGTACTATAGGATGTGTTATCATTTAGATGCCCACATGTATGTAGAGTCTATTGTAATGATATCAGTGATGAGAGAAGAGCCAAAAAAAATGAATATTGATGAACAATGGAATTCAATAGTAAGTTTCAAAATGTGGAAATAAAGACAAGAAGTAATTATGAGGATATGGTTGGTCTATAGTGGGTTTAATCCCACAAAGGAGAGTAAGATGTAATAACAAATATCTTGGTGGATGTGAACAGTTGAAAGTGGGATTCAACCCAAAATAATATGGAGAGTATAAAATATGAACCTTTGGAAAAGGATTATGGACTATGATGGGTCTATCCCCATAAAATGAGTGAGGAAAGATAAGAAAAAGAAGGAAAGAAAGAGTGGAAAAGAGAAAAATAAGAGAAGAGGTAAGAAGAAAATAATTGAACTGAAACTAACAAGTAGTTAGAAATGGAATAACAAGCATGAAAATCAACATAAGTACTTGGTGTGGTGGAAGGGAACACCGTGGCCATTTTAATTCATGGTCAAAATAGTGTTTTTTTCCACTTATTTCATCTTTGTAAATATGATCTCACATTTTATAAACATCAGGTGTCTAATGCAAGAGCATCAAAGGGTTCATGAAATCTTGCATCAACAAAAAATATAGTGTAATGTGTTTCTTTTAGTTTTCAGGTTGTGGTGTTTTTGATGTGAGCTTGTCAACCTCTTTTATTTATATTTCTAAAGTATTCCTTTTCCATGATTAAAGTACAAAGATATTTCATCTATTTTGTCAATCTACATAGATTATTCAGTCACAGACAATTGTCAAAATGGTTCTTAAAATATAGTAAGAATTAGATGATAATATTTGGTGAGTCACAAGAACTAAAACATGTAACCTCTACACCAAACTTCATCTCATTTAGAATCTTTGTGAAAGTATAACATTCACTTTTATTAGACTATGTCATCTTCCTACTCAACAGATGGTTCTTGACCTTGTAGTATAGCTTCAAAAATAATTAGTTTGCCATATTTGTAAAGGTGATATAAATTATAGTCTAACTAGTTTTAATTTTATCTCAATTGGATAATTAGCAATAAGATTATGATAGTTTTTGTAACTATCATTTATCCAAAAAATGAATCTATCTAATATGCAAATGGTTAGGGCAAGGAATCTCACAAATGGATTGAAAAGCCTAAGAAAGTGGGTATCTAGATGCATGGAAAAAGGAGCACAAGGTAAAGAAGCACATTAGATAGGAAGTGGGGTGCCCTAGAATGTAGGACATGGAAGGCAAATGTCACTAAAAAATTAAATTAACATAATATAACATCATCAATTTTAGAGAAGTGCAAACAATAAAATTACATGAATAAAGTGAAGTAACCAGGAAGGAGAAAATGGAAGATAACATGCATGATGGCCCTAAGACTAAGGAAGAGGTGACCAAAATCCAAAGCAATCAGATCAATGTAGAAATCAAGGCACTATAAAGAAATAAATGAGTGGTTTTTTGAGGATAAACAAGCAAGTTAGTGTGGGGTGATGTTGACCCTAAAATTTGGATAATCCATGTAACAAGTATAGCCAATTCTAGCATGGTAATAGTGCCTCAAGATCATAGATCTTGGCACATTCCAACTGAAGCAATGTATGCACATGCATTACCAACAAATAAATACCAATATGAGCACCAATAAGTTCTAACTCATAAGCATGTGCCAATGAAATAGCTAGGATAACGATGGAAGTGAACACGTGTCATTGTCCGACCTAACCAAGTCAATGATATTTATGGAATCATATGGTGGGAGTTATGGCTGACAACTTGACTCTAGTAGGTGGTTGACCTCTCATAGAAATTTTAATTAAAGGCCAACTGGGTTGTATAAGCATTAATTATTGATTGGTGACATGTGAGCTTCCATATGACATGCAAGATTATTCAGAATCCTATATAAGAAAGGCACCTAAGGAGGAGAAGAAAATTAATTGGCAAATAGAGAAATGTTTCCCTAATAATAGAGAGATATTTAGATAAGTAGTGTTATCAAATACATATTATCATCTTGTAAACCTTATTAAAATGGACTATTAAAAAATGAATGAGACTATTGTTGAAGTGTTGCTATTTAGTTCTGGCCATGGAATGTTGTATTAAATTAGATTAATGCCTTCAAGTTTTATGATGCTTAGATAGAATAATATTATTGTGATTTTGATCATATGACTAAATACTTACTGTGAAATATGATTTGGATAGACTAGAGAAGACTCCAAGTAACCTCGTGTATGTAAGGTGTGTACCTGATAGAGTGGATGGACCCATTTTCAGCTAACCATGACCTACCCTATTTTTCCTTTCTATCCTGGGTGAGCATGCAAGGAGACTTGTGTGATATACTGGTGCAAAAAAGTTAAGTGTTAAAATACTATAGACAATGCGTAGGTATCCACTACACAGCCACAACACAACCCAAGATTGAAGATTACAAATGGTTTTTATTTAATTTTCTTCCTTCTTTGGATTATTCAAATCTCACATTATTTTATTTCTTATTATTTCCATCAACATGCTCTTCTCACTTTCAATAATTCCCTCTCCATTCATTCTCTTCACAATCGCTCTTCTAACTACAACCCCTACAATTGGACTTGGGTTACGTACTCTCATTGTTTACAACATGGGGTTTCATTGAATCTCATTGGGATGGTTTTAGTCATCCCCATATCTATTTTTTTTCATTAAAACACTTTCTCTAGAGAATAACAATGTCCATGGCCAAACTCCACCTCAGCTATGGAGGTTATTTAGCTTACAAATTCTTTGATTATCTTACAAAGATCTTTTAGATTAGTTCATTTATGCATTCATGTTTATGGAGAGTAAAATAAAATGTCATATGAAGAAAGGTGTTCAACTACATTTCAATGCTTAATAATTATGGAGATATATTGGAAGTTAGAGTTGCACTAGAGTATATAGTTCCTCTAAATGGTTTTCCAATTGATTTTAAAATGAATTCTTTCTCGACAAGAAATGGATTATACAAATTTTGAAAGTATGGAAATGGAAATAAGATAGAGGAGAAATAAATAGGAAGTATATAATGAATGACGATATAGTGAGTATATAAATTTAAATACCATGTAGCAAATAAAAACATCAAGATTGATTTTTTTTTATTAGTGTAATTTGCTGTTGAAATGCCAAACTATTTGAGAGTAGTTATTTTTTGTATCAAACCTTATAAGTCTAAAATATATTATTATTATTATTATTATTATTATTATTATTATTATTATTATTATTATAATATATACTTTAGAGTTTTTATATAATGTAATAATAATGTAGTTTTTTTTTTCATATTTCATTTTTAATCTACTCCTACACTATTAGTCATTGGGTGGCCCTGTTGCTTCCATTTGAATCATTTGTATAGGTTGTAGACTTTGCATGTTAAGGGTTGAACTTGGGTGAAGAGCTTGAAAACTCCATATTATATAGAAGAAAATCAACTACCCCAAACCCACTGGAATTTTTACATTTAAAGTATGGAAAATTTAATCATTATATCTTCTATGATAAGAATGAATTTCTTAAATAATCCTTTTGAATTCAATTTATTTATTCTTAATTTAAAATCTATGAATTCTAACATGTTGCTTTGTTATATAACTTCGTGTAATTTTTTTTCGTAATAATAATTTGACTGTATATTTCTAATAGTAAAATCCATAAATATATAAATTTCACAAATTTTAAATCTGAGAGAAATATTAAAATTAAAAATGCTTGAATGCCTTAGCACTTGACTTGACTTAGACTTTCTATAAATACATTTTCAAGTCATATGTTGTTGAACTTAGCATTAATCAAATTTCTCTAACTTTTTATTTAAATTTCAAAATGTGTACTTAATTTTTATTTTTATTTTCCAACTATAACATGAAATGGTTTGAAAAATGAAATATAATTTAAAAAAAAAAGGACCACTGAAAATGATTGATGTGTTAAAAGTAAACCCCACCACTTAAACGTTTGCACATGGTTTCTCAACTTTTTTATTAAATCACATCTAAGATTAAGAAGATGATGGTTTGTGAATGCTTGAAACTCACAGCCATCCACAAGACTTTTAGTTATTTCATGCTGACCAAGCTAAACAATAGCCAGACTTTTAGTTTATTGTCGTTATTTAACAAGAAGATGTGATTCAGATTATAACAGTTTATTCTTGTTATTTAACAAGAAGAAATCCAATTTTTCAACAATAAGACGTGATTCCATTTTGACATAAATGTGTTCTCCAGCTGTACGAGCGTTGATGTATATTATATTTACGTGTACTATTTTTAATGTATTTATCTTAAATTTGTCAAATTACAGTTTCATTTATTAAAAAGTTTCACATTAATTAATGACTATATCATTTGTTCTTCAAGTTTTTTGTTGAACGGTGATAGATGGCTTTAATCTACTTACATCAATCAGGTTATAATATAAAAATAAAGGCTCCAAAATCTATTGTATCTCTACAATATTATAATTTTTTATTTACCTTCTTAAAACACAAATATAATCTATTATATAACAATGAAATAGATATCAAATTTTAGACTAGTTATTTTTCTAAACACATTCACAAAAATTACACTCTACCACCACTCTCAAATGTCATATTATGTCTACATTTCTTAATATAAAAATAATATTAATTAAGTGAATGTTATCTCCATAAAAATTGTAATTAGCTAAAAAATATAGCAAATAAAATAGTTTCAATGAATATTTTGGCTCAAGCCATCAAAGATTAACTAAACAAATAGTATAAAATGGAAGCATCTTAAAATTCATAGACTAAGTTCTTGGCTTCCTCATTCTAAAAATATAACCTAATCACTGTAAATATAGTGATCCATAAATAAAAATTAAATGCTCATTTTTTAGATTCTAATATATATTTATTAAGTAGTTTTGTTGTAGATATATACACATCATGATTCTTAAAGATCTAAATAATTTCCTCTTTAAATCAAAGGGAAGAAACACCATACAAAACTCAAAAAAAATCAACCTTTTAATCAAATTTGGTATACTATCCTTAGTTTGTTCTACCTTACATAAGTATATTAATGTTATTTTTATTCTTGAGCATGAGAAATTTTATTCATGTATCTTATATGATTAAGGTAAGGGGAGTTAAGGTAGAAAGCAATTCTTCTAATACCTCAGCATTACGATTATTATTTTGAAGGAAATTTTGCTAACCAAATTCTATTTCATTGGAACAACTTGTATTGTCATAATCAGAATATTTATTTCATCTTCAATTTCTCAATTTCATAATCATTTTATACATTCTATTTATACTAAGTAACTCATAAAAATCATTGACCACTAAATAGATCTCAAACATGTTTTTTTTTTTTTGCTAATATGTTTACAAATATTTCAAGTTCATAAATATTTTGTTAATGAAAAATTATATTTCCCTTAACACTTTCAATATATAGATTTTACATTATAAAAGTTGATAATTTTTAATGTACCAATAGGTTCCTATTCAAACTTGTAGTAAATGAATTCCATGCTATCCACTATAATCTTGATGGTGTACATTTTAAGTCTAATATAACTAATATTTTAATATGGTATTTTGTTTTAATTACTAAGCACAAAAATAATGAGTTAATAATATGGACAAATAGTCTATTCAAATTTGATTTCTTTATTCTTTATTATTTTTTAATCTTTTTCTTTAATCATTTTTTAAATTATATTTTATTATAATTTTTAAAAGCAATAAAAAATCATTTTAAAATATTTTATTTGATTTAGATAAAATTTATTGGAACTATTAGTTATCAAATATTTGAATAAAAACCAACTTTTAATTTTTATTTAATTGTAAAATATAGTCATCTAATTATAGTTAAAATAATTATTTATATAAAAAATGAAAAGTTTCGTTAATAAAAGAAATTATTGTAAATTTAACATATATACATGTCTATAAACTAATATTTTATATTTTTACAATGTAATAAACCACACATTTAAATATTTTATTAATTATAAAAATCTCATACAATATTACTATACTTTTGATACATTTCACATCCCCACTTTTGATAGAACATTTTTTTAATAAATATATTTTAAATAAAATAGAATATAATTATAAAAACTTTTTAATTTAAACTTTGTAATAATAATAGGATTGGTTATAATTGTGATATATTTTGTATGGTACTTTATTTTTTATATACACTTTCACCTTTACTTTCCCACCACTCATTTTTATGTATAAATTTCATATTATTCACAACACTTTCCATCTTATTATAAATTTAATTTGATTGTTTTAAATAAATTTACACAATTTGTATCATTTTAATCGATTTGAATGATGAAGTAAATATTTAAAATATAAAAAAATTAGACCATCATTGATAATTAATTTAATTTATTATTATTATATTAATATGAAATCTTGTTAGTGTTATAGGTTGAAAGCATGATAATGTATTTCAGAAAGAATATTTGATATTGTAAATTATGTAAACTAGAAAACAAATTATTTGAGATAATTTGAAAAACTTTTACTATCATAATTATAAAATTTGTTGCCTCTTCACTTAAATATTTTTCAAACATTTTTTTATAATAATTTTAGCAGTGATTCAAGTTGTAAAGCAATAAGTTGAATGAAAATGGAGAAGTGATTAGAAATAAAGCAAGATTAGGTTTCCATATATTTGAAGGTTAGTGATTATAACCACCATTGGGCAAATCATTATCCTTCTTCTACCCAACTAGAACATGTTTTCTTATCCTATGTCAATGATTATAACTACCTCTGGGTAAATCATCCTCTTTATCTGCACACCCAGGGCAACATTATATACTAATTGATTATAACCGCATATGGGAAAATTAGTCTTTTCCACCTCATTTTCAACCTTTTGGTCTAATATTTTCCTCTTTCTTAGGGACCAATTACTAACCCCTTTTTCAACCATTCCTTTGAGGAGGTACTTATAGTTCATCCATTACCATTAAAGTCATAGGCATGCATGACTTTTCACTCTTTGAGAAGATTGTTATATGCCTATAGCTTGAAATGCCTTCCCAAATATGGGAAAGTTATAGACACCTAAAAATAGCCATCAATGACCTTCAACCAAGTTGTAGACCAATTTATACCAAAATACACAATTTAAGCTAAAATCACTTAAAAACACTAAATAATTCGAGTTTGTGATAGACAAGTGTCAATTTAGGCTAAAGTATCCCTAAATAGGGTAATGCATTTTATGTGATTGTTAGTTCTTCCCAAATCATTTCAAGCCAAAATGCCAAAAATATAATTTGATACTCTAAACCACTAAATTCATCTAATTCAAAAGCACATAACATGCACATGTGTTATTTTGTTAGGACGATGTCCTAAATAGGATATTGATTCATATGCTACTAACAATGACTTATAATTACACTCCAATAAAATTTTGACCCAATTACATGACATTTTGGCCAATTTGATTAATTTGTGCACTAATTTCAAAAGAATTTCACTAAAATGCATTTATCTTGTTTAAAGGATAAATAATTCAAATCAAGAGCTTAAGGGGATTTTACATGGAGGTTATTAATTATTACATTATTGAAAGTTGATTTTAATCTTTGTATCATCACATGACATCATTTCTTGGGAATGCATCCCTAGGCTATAAATACAACAAATATCTGATTATGCCCTCCCATTCCTCATAAATGCCCCTTTCCCCAAATCATGATGAGGATATTTATGGATTTAATTGCAAATATTAGATTAATCCGTGGCCACACATCTCAATCTTGAGATGGATGGTCATGGTTGATCCTGACCAATCTCAAAAATCTAAAAATAGAAGGCCTCACATTCATAATTTTAAGCTCTGATAAGTCAAAGTTACCATGCATAAATAACTTCAAGCCATATCTTGATGTAGTGTTATTATGCCCAAATATTGATCCAATCTATTCCAAACAAACCCAAAGCCAAATATAAGCATGAAAATGATGCCAAGAGGATATGGAGATAGCCAAACCCCATTGATGAAGACCTCTTTAATCACAAATCAAGTAATTCACTTCACCAAGCCATCTTGGAGACACAAAGAAGGTAAAAGGTTTTGTTTTTTATGTTTTAGTTGTATTTTTGTCATAGTTTTGTTATTATGCTCCTCCTTTTGATCTACGCTTAAGGTGTTAACTATTAGTGTGTTTTTGGATTTTGTTTTATATAAAAACATGATACCAATCTCCCCTTATAAATGTGCACCACTGAATTAGATTGAAAATTTGAAGTAGAAGTTGAATCAACTAAAGAAGACATTCAAGAAGAGATTACCAGAGAAATTCCCATTTTACTTTCTACCTAAAGTGCATGCTCATGAATTTTTTTTTTGATGTAATAAGGTGTATACCATTTTGCATTTTGCATTTTATGTTTTTTAGGTTAGTATAGGTATTCCATTCAAGTGTCTTGAGCAATGGATTTTTTTTTTAATATCTATGTGAGACTTCAAAGTTTATAGGTGAGTTTTGTTACAACAATTTTGAAATAATATCAATCAATGAATGACAACTATCCATAATTGGTAGCTAAAGAAAGTATATTTTACACTGATGACCATTACAACAAGTAAGATCAAGATTTGTGCTAGAAGATAAAGAAGAAAACATAGAAATGAACTTGTTGAGGTGAAGGATTAGACACATGATTTAGGGTGTGGTGTAAAGCTACAAAGTGGTGGCAATTAAAATTCTAGATATGGACAAGAATTATATGGGATGTGAATAATGATAAGGAAAGGTGTGGGGTTAGGATTTACTTGATAATAAGGACCTATGGGTCAAGGAGGATTGCCAAAAAAAAGGAGATGTAGTGCCCAAAAATGTAGAAGATATCTATAGGGATAGGAAGTGTGCAAGAGGAAGGGAATCACAATGCCCAGGAACATATAAGGGAAGAAGTGTGCAAGGTGAATATCCCACCAAAGAAAGTGGCAAATATATAAAAAAGGTGGTAACTATGTAAAATTATATAACTCCTAGGGAGGAGGAAAAGAACAAGCACACCATTTCCTATATTTTATTTGAAGAGGAGCATAATAAACACACTAATATGAGAAGTACACTAGTAAAGGAGAAATAATAATGCTTATAACTAGAGCATAAGGTAGTTGAAATAGATCCAAATATTGGATACACATGAATACCATAAACCAAAGATATACATAGCAAAATTGTAGGGCAAGGAAGTGCATGAGTAGAGTGTAACACCCACAAACACAAAATTGATAGAAGGATGCAAAGAATTAAAGCGCAAGCAATCACATAAGTGGAGTCTTTATCCTAAGAACACAAGTATCTATATGCATGGAAAAATTACCAAAAGGCAATGAATCACATTAGATAGGAAGTTCAGTTCCCTAGAATCTACGACATGGAAAGTGAAGGTCACACCAAAATTAAAGTCATGAAAGATAGTATCATTAATTTTATAGAAGTGAAAAAAATGAAACCACATGAAGAAGGAGAAGCAATCAGGAAGGATAAAATGGAATCTAGCATGCATGATGGAATTAAGACAAAAGAAGAGGTGGCTAGCATCTAGAGTCACTCAGATCAAATTAGGGATCAAGGTGCTAGAAGGGAAGAAATGAGAAGTTGTTCAAGGAAATACAACAAAGTTATTATGGGGTGATGTTGACCCTAGAATTTGGATAGTGAAAAAAGTATAACTAAATGAAACAACATATGTGTGTGGTAACCCAAAAGACAACTAGAAAGATGAGCACTGATAAGATCTAACTTATAAGTGCATGTTGACAAAGTAGTCATGAGAATAATGAAAGTAACCACGTGTCATTGTCAAACCTAACCAAGTCAATGATATTTGTAGAAACAAATGGTGGGAGTTATGGTTGATGGCTTGACTCTAATAGGTATATGACCACGAGTAGAGGTTAAAATTAAAGGCCAAATGATTGGTACAAGCATTAATTATTGACTGGTGACTACGAACTTATAGATGGCATGTAAAATTGTTTATAAGCCTATATACGGAAGCCACCTAAAGAGGAGAAAGAAAATAAGTGGCAAGTAGAGAAAAAATACCTGAATAATAGAGAAAGAGAGTTAGATAAGTATTATTATTAAGTTCATATGTGCACCTTATAAACCTTGTTATAATAGACTATTAAATAATAAATGAGACTATTTTTGAAGTGTTTCTATTTATTTAGTATGAGTGGGTACTTGTTAGTAAGTATGGTTAGGATATACTAGATAAGACTCCAAGTAATTTCATGTAAATAAGGTGTACACTTGATAGAGAAGATGGAACCATTTCCAAATAACCCTTTCCTACCTCAATTTCTCTCTTTGTGCCTCAAGTGAACATGCAAGGAGACTTATGACATGTGTCAATGCAAAAAGGTTAAGTGTTAGAATCCTATATATAATGCATAGTTTAAGGTTTTAAATCATCTATAACTCCCAAAGTGAATCCTTATGTTAGAGAAGTAAGTTTTGAAAATTCGATAGTCAATCTCCCTTACATTGAGGACATTTCCAACAAGATTTCACAATATTTAAGAAGGAATAATATCTAGTCCATTCTCATACCTCACAAAAAACTTATAAAAATGATAAAATTCTTCTAAGGACTACTTAGATCCTACTCTTATAATTGTTATATACAAAATTAATTATTTTTATGAGATGGCATATATTGGTGAGATGGAAGGTTCCATTAACACTAGGATTATGAAACATGCAACTGATATTAAAAAATAGTGACTAATTCAACACTAACATAACACTTAGTTAATACCAAACATTATGTTTTCATTGAGGATACCAAATTTTTTGTTGTGGAAGATCACTTCTTGAAGTGTCATGGGTAAGTGCATGGAATTGGGGAGCCAAAAGGGGGTCTTAAGTGGACATTTTTTTTCTTAAAAAAAAAATGAAACCTCAACTTATATAGATTATTTGAGACACCTACACTCATAATTGGAAGATGTTATAAGAATATGAATTATATCATTTTTAGTCTAGTTTCTAAACTACTGATTTTATTTTTAAATGAAGTATAATTAGGTCAAACATAATTTTTTTGAAGAGGTGCTACTATTTTTTTATAAATATCATAGTAGATAGCTTGTTGTGCACCCCATCATTTTTTGAGCATCATTTACTTTTATTTTAAACCCTTTGGTGGAAAGTTAGATAAGATCATATTGTTTGTAACATATATTTTTTTAAAAATAATTAATGCATATTTATCTTTTTACTAATTTAACAAATCAATAGACCTTGAAATATGATCAATAATGCATTGTTGACCATGCACCCACCTAATTTCCTCAAAAAATATCAAAATTTAAATTTTTTTTGGAATGTGTATAGAATTAGGTCTAATTTGTAACCCTAAATTTGTTTTTCAATTTGAATCAATTTAACTAAAGATACATAAAAATCATAAACATGTATAGTTGTGGCATATATCATTATAAAAAGACATACTTAGAAGTAAATATAGATAAAAACATTAAAATGTGTGTGTGTGTGTGTGTGTGTGTGTGTGTGTGTGTGTGTGTGTGTGTGTGTGTGTGTGTGTGTGTGTGTGTGTGTGTGTGTGTGTGTGTGTGTGTGTGTGTGTGTGTGTGTGTAGAAAGAGGAGTGTGCTTGATGTTTTAATTATATTTTTAGGTAAATTTTCAATAAAATTCACTGTGTTTAGTATGGTGGAAGTCACATTTTATTTTTTAGTAAAAATGTGCATTCAGATGTGTGTTTGTAGGTCCATGCCTTAGGTTTAGGAATCCAAGCCATTCCCAAGCCATAAGGCATCTATTTGAAATTTTAAACATTAGAACCACATACACAAAATATTATTGAAGTGTTTATATTTAGTTCTAGCCATGGAATGTTGCATTATGTTGTACTAATTTATTCATGTTTGATGATGTTTAGATACAATAATGATATAGTGGTTTTATTCATATGATATAGTGGTGCCACATGTTCTAGGGGATTTCACCTCGACAGTCTAAAGTGACTAGCCATATGGGTCTAAAAGAGGACCCAAATCATCCTGGAACATTTTGTGTGATGGCCAGTCCTTAGTGGTATCAGAGCCTAGGTCTCGAGGTCAAGACCCATAGAGCATGGTGGGCTGTGATGTCCCATTGATGCCAGCATTGGGTTTCTGGTGCATTTAATCTAAGATAAAGGCCCATGATGTGTCTCCTGATTGGGTCACAATGGTGCCACATGTTCCAGGGGATTGTGCCTTGATGGTCTGAAGTGACTAGCCATATGGGTTTGGAAGAGGACCCAAATCATCTTGGGACTTTTGGTGTGACAACTAGTCCTTAGTGGTATCAGAGCCTAGGTCTCGAGGTTGATACCAATGGAGCATAGTGGGCTGTGATGTCCCACTGATGCTGGCATTGGGTCCCCAGTGCATGTACTCTAGGATGAAAGCCCATGATGTGTCTCCTGACTGGGTCATAGTGATTCCATGTGTTCTAGGGGATTACACCTCGATGGTCTAAAGTGACTGACCATATGGGTCTAGAGGAGGACCCAAATCATCTTGAGACTTTTGGTGTGACAGCTAATCATAGATCAAGGACTGGTCATCACACCAAAAGTCTTAAGATGATTTGGGTCTTCTTCTAGACCCATATGGCTAGTGACTTTAGACCATCGAGGCACAATCCCTTGGAACATGTGGCACTGCTATGACCCAATTGGGAGACACGTCATTTGCCTTCATCTTAGAGTACATGCACTAGGGACCTAATGCTAACATCGGTGGGACATCATATCCCACCATGCTCCTCGGGTCTCGACCTTTAGACCTAGGCTCTGATACCATAAGGACTAGCTATCACACCAAAAGTCTTAGGATGATTTAGGTCCTCTTCCAGACCCATATGGCCAGTCAC
This sequence comes from Torreya grandis, assembly GCA_037957365.1. Taxonomy (NCBI): domain Eukaryota; kingdom Viridiplantae; phylum Streptophyta; class Pinopsida; order Cupressales; family Taxaceae; genus Torreya; species Torreya grandis. The sequence goes on from JARHVA010007191.1 coordinate 246,646, forward strand.
TTCAGACCATCAAGGTACAATCCCACTTAACACATGGCACTACTATGACCCAATTGGGAGACACATCATGGGCCTTCATCCTGGAGTAAATGCACCAAGGACCCAATGTCGACATCGGTGGGACATCACAAGGCCACCATTATTGTGAGGAGTGTAGATAGTATTATCATCAAGGTTTTTGAATAATTGGGAACCATCTAGATTATCAAGTTGATTGGTTTCAATCATGTTATTTTGAGAATTGAGAAAGCTAGGTGATCTTGTTATGGGTATAAAAATAGGATTTTAAATGTTAGTTATAAGAGGAGGAACAAAATGTGAGGTTCCAACATTTGATGTAGATGGGTTGATGAACTTATGAATTCTAGGTTTAGAAGGTGTAAAAATGGTATAAGGTATATGATTACAATGATTTAGAATTTATCTAATAGGATTATATAAATATATTATACGGTATGGGGTAGATTGAGAAGATTTAGAACCATGTGATGAAGAGATGCACCATAAAGAATTATCTTCTTTGGTGGATAGATGGGGTAGGCAAGAATAAACCATGTATATTCGGAATGGGTTGAGACTATAAAGAAAGAGTTTGATAAAAGGTTTCATTATGATTGGAAAGAAATAAACAAAATGCAAACAAAAAAAGATAGTAAATTGGGTTGGAAAACATAAAATGCAAAAAAATAGTATAGGGTCGACCTAGTTGGCCTAGCACAAAAGATAGTCCTATAAAACTATAAAAGGGTGACTAGGTCGATCTAATATAGTGTACAGAGGCTGGAAAAGATTTGTAAACAATATAGGGTTAACTAGGTCAACCTAATATAGTGAAAAAGGTGGAAAAATGTCTATAAATAGTATAGGGTTGACTAGGTTAAACTATTATAATGAATAGAGGCTAAAAAACAATAAAGTAAATAATATAGGGTCGGTCAGGTCAACCTAGTACAGTGAAAATAGGTAGATTCCTTGTTTTGCCTATATCTTAGGTTCTACTCATCAATTTTTCAAACCATAAAATGTGTTGGATTCATGATTATGTAGGGAATATGGTAAATTTGATATCAAGTTGTGAATTGAAACAATAAAATTTACAAATAATGAAAAACAACAAGTACTAAAGGGAAATAAATAATCTTGCTAATGCACACAAAGCAAAACCTTGCACTAACACTGGCTAATGCAAGGTTTTACACACACAATTAATCAAAGGTAAAGAAATCTAAATAATTAGCTACTTTGTCAACTTAGAATGTTTATTAGATTGTTAAAATTTATTTTAAATGTTAAAGGATGTTGGCTATAAGCAAGGAACTAGATAGAAATCTAAGGTTGATTTTAGGTAAGTTTAGGATGAAAGGGACTATAGTGAAAATGATATAGGGTTAGTATTGGGTCCTACCCCCTCACTTCACACACCATAATAATAAGCTTAATGGGTGCTTAGCCAAAATATACCACTAACTACACTTTATACCTAACCAGAGCATCAAGTCAGCTTCTAACTTGGTGATGAAATCCAAGTAGGTTAGCTTGGGTAGTCAAATGTTAAAATTCTTATTAATGTTATGTGGTTTAGCCATGTGAGAAAAATAATATAAATAGTGAAACTAAATGATTAATTGAAAATCCCCTAATTAGATTATGTGAACTATTCTAAGCATGCAAACAACTAAAAAGAAAGATGTGATTAATATATATGGTTAATTCCAACTTTGAAACAAGGTATAGTTTGAGAAACTATATAGACAATCATATATAATAGGGTCAACAGGGTCAAACCTATACTATGGAAGTAAAGTCCAAAAATAAACTAGGTCAGTTAGGTTGATCTAGTTATTTCAAAACACATAGAACACAAAACTAATTCCATAAGGTTGACCTAGTTGACTATGTAGGGGCAGTTTTGGAGACTACAAATTGTGAAAGGAGAGTATAGAAACAAAAAAGATACAGAGAAGTAGAAACTCACCTAAGTAGTTTAGAGATGAAAATAGAGAAGATTGTTGATCTAAGACCTTGGAAAAAATTATCAAAAACCTCCAAATTGGATTAGTTGGTTGACCAAGAAATATAGAAACCTACTAAAAAAGTGCTAAAAATACAATAGGTAGACCTAGTAGGTTGAATTAGAAGTCTAAAAATGCACTAAGTTGAGTTTGTCAACCTAGTAGGCTAATTTGGAAGTCTAGAAAACTAAAACCTATACTGCATTAAGATGGTCGATCCAGTTACCTATTCTTAAAAACCTACACATAGAAAAAAAGAACTAGGTTGATAGAATTGATCTAGTATGTCAAAATATATGATAAAAATGATGATGAAAACAAAATGAAATAAAGTGAAAGAAATCTTGTAAGGGTTAGTTTCACGTCAAGTTCACTAGAATGTATGCAATCAAAAATGCATCATGTCCATAAATCAATCCTAGATCAGATGGGATAGAGCACACCTACACTTCCGATTGGGGAGCATATAATTGTTAAGTGAGAGATTGATCAAAGTGAGTATCTGCTAGAACTGATTAGGGTATCACTTGTCACAATACACCATGCAAGATAGGGTTACAAAACCTATAATCTAACACAATCGCATAATAAACTTAAAGTAGTCTTACGATTAATCTATTTACTAATCTAATAATAAGAAAATTAAATCTAATCTAGTGCTAACCAAAGCTTGTGGCACAAAGTGGGGGTTATGAAGAACACATATGATCTATTTATCTACTCTTATAAATGAGGAATAAAGTTAAGACTAATTATTTTTTAAGATGAACCTACCGAGCCTCAATCTCCCCCTTGGCCAAGGTGCTTCACAAGAGATTTTCATGATATGTAATGATAACTAAGATAAATCAGATCTAGGCTATACAACCTATCCAAGCATCCAAAAGACTTATCCACAAGATGATATCGAAGATCCAAAGAAAGTATTAAACCCTAAAGCTTTATTCCCCAAGTAGAATGGTCAATAGGTAGATGTTTGTTCACACTTATTCTCTTGATTTTTTGATCTTATTTAAATAGTAAGGAATGACCTTGTATATATAGTGGTCTCTTACCTAAAAAAATTTTTGGCATGTTGGTTGTACTAGGTTGACCCGATCGATCTAATGTGTTTTCAAGGCTAATTCACTAGGTTTGTGGTTCTAAGAGAGAAAAAGTCCCTAAAGTGTTCTAGTTCGACCTTATCAACCTAGTACAACTGATAGGTCAAAAGGGTACTAAGGAAAGAAATGAAGGATAAAACATAAAAAGTGATAGGAATGGATAGAATTAAGAATAATAAGCTTGGGTTCAATGGTTTCAGTAGGCTAGAGTGTAGATGATAAGAGGCAAAGGAATGACAATCTTACGAAGAACTAATGGTATATCCACCCCTTTTTGAGTTCAACCCTTAAGGTATGCACTTGAAGAGATTGAGACTCAATAGGTTCTTGCAAGATATGAAGTGTCAGTAATCAGTAAAAGTTTGAAAATATTGTGTATATAAAATGTAATTGTTTTGAGCTTTGTTTTAACTTTATTTAAAAGAGCTTTCGATTTGACATTAAAGAGTGTGATGTCATACCACTCATTATTTGTAAGAATAATTATGTACAATTTTATTAATAATAGAAAATACATTTCATTTAAAGAATGTACTTTCATTCCCAAAATTATGTAAAATTTAATACAATTTAATTTAGATATTAATGTCCATAAGAGGCCAAGAATAGTTGACAAGATTGTAGAACATAATACATGAATTCAGTACATTAAGGGAGTGTCAAAACATCTTTAAAAGATACAAAAAGAGACAAAATTAATAAGAAACAATAATTCTACTATTTTAGGGCCATAGATCTTCAAACTAATAAAATGTGTGTTGCCTTAGTAATCTGGACAAAGATATTTAAGAATGTGTTCTCTTGAGATTTCTTAAATCTATTATTGGGAGTAAGAATTGATATTCCTATAATTATGTTTGTGTGAAGACTTCAATTTAAGTATTCTTTATTAAATTTAAAGTGTTTCACTAATAATCAAGTCTAAATGTTTATGGTCCTCATACCAAATGAATCTCCTCAATGATCCATGAGAATATTTACAAATACAATAGTAATCTTCCATGAATATCATATTATATAGGGCACTTGAAAACAAAATGCTCTTCCATTTTAAGTTCTAGAAAACATGTTGCATATATGTTCATTTTGTGGGAGGTTATGATTAAATTCCATTTAGAGTTGATGAGATAAGACATGAAACTGAGCTAAAGGGATTCATAAACATGATAGCAACATCTTCTTCATGTACACATGACATTGATCTTCATCCTCATGAAAGTATGAATAAAATTAAAAATAATAAAGTTTTAGTTTCAAAGGATCTTTGGCATTAAACCATGTAACTTCTAATAAATATTTATTGGTATCTTCATGAATACCTTTGTTGACTTTATGTTTAGTGAGTTAAATAGCATCAAAAAAAGCTCAAGGGGAGGTAGTATTTCTATATCAATATCCATCTTCTGGAGGAGAGCCATAACTCTTGCATACCAACAAGATTTGCATCTTTGTTTGACAAGATGAATAGGATATTGAAGTGAAAAAAATGTATATCTATTGTAACAATATAAATAATATGACATTTATTAAATCCAATGTAACATAGTGATAACATGGAAAATTAAGAAGATAAAGAGTGGACATACCCCAAACTCTATAAGAATAATTGAGTGAGGAACCATTATTTTGGCTCAAATGTTCCTTGATAACATAGAGACAAAAAAATCTTTCCATATATTTGAAACCATTTTGTCTCAAGTATGGGCCCCAAATCTCACATCGATACAATAAAGTGGGAGTAACTAATGTAGGTAAAATTTGAATCTTTGTTTGAATATCTTTAAATTGCAGCTTAAAATATTGTCTTTCCAAGGATGTCAGTGTTGCGTATCCTTTGCTAAGTCTTGATTATATTATAAGCACAAGGATAAAAGGTGGTCTAGAGAAAACCACTTTCAATTAGGTGTCATAGTGCACCACCTCTACTTATTTTAGTTTATATGTCAAATTGATTGTAGAAGTTATTTTCTTGGTTACATTGAATGCCATTATTTTTGCCTTTATAAAATTTTCTTCAAGGCCATTCTTATTAAAAAAAATGCTCAACGTATCAAGCTAATTTTTAAATCCTTTAATTGAGTGTGAAAGCAACACAATGTTATTTGTAGACAATAAAATAGTAATTTAGATTTGAAAGAGGATACAACCACTCATACCACCTGAATTTGTGAAGATAAGTCCTCCAGTTCATCAATATAGAGCCCAAAATGAGAAAGCAAGAGTGGACAACCTTGTTTCACACCTATGATACTATAGATGCTATATGTAGTGCTCAGTTTTGTATAAATATTCCCAAAAACTCTCATATAAATTCATTACCAGGGTAGTTACTAAATCAAATAGACCATAATATTTAAGCCATTTCAGTAAAATAAGTATAGGTCAATCAAATCACAAAATTAAACCATTTAAATAAAATTTTCTTAATATAAAACTTAGCAGTATAGACAGTGTGTCTAAGGCTTAACCCCTAGTTATGTTAATTTTACATAAAAGGATAGATTTATGGTAAATAGAACACATTAAGAACCAACATAAATAGAACAAACTCCATGAAATAATTTGTGAAGATATATTATACATTGATCCATTATAAAATTTAGTTTTTCATTAATAATAATTTCATTATGAGAATTCATAAATAAGAGGCAAACCAACAAATAAGTACGATTAACATGCCACCAACTCATGGCATGGTCATGTAGAGGGTATTGATGTGGTCAAGAATGCAACAATTACAATAAAATACATAACAAAATTACAAAAAGAAATATTTAGTAGCAAAGATAATTTTAATTCTTCATTATTCTTATTAAATAATACATAAATTATTTTATTTTGACACAACTTAAAAACAAAGTTGTCATGTACAACCAAAATCTTATTAAAATAAAATCTAATCATAAAGTTAACAAAATTTACTATTTTTAATAGGTTTCAAAATCTGTTATTTTTTCATGTATGTTTAAATGTGCTAGCTCATATGAAACTACATCTCTCCCTTATTCTTCTACATGTCTAAAATAAACCTGAGAGTGACATGCAACTATAATTTTACGTCCAATTTTATATAATTTTTTTTCTTTTAAATAGCGAGAATAAAATTACAACACTATTTTTAACCTTTAAATAATGATTTTTAGCATTGGAAACATCTCAAAAAATTCTTTAAGTAGATAATGTGGCTTATGTCTCAATGAATCTCTTCAAAATTTCCATTTAATAAGTAATGGCTTCAACAAGACATGCTCTGCATCATGAGATTAAACTTCTACAAATCTATTTTTGCTCTATAATTTATTTAAAAAGTTCGACACATATATATTTTATAAATTAAAGGTTAAGCATTTCAATCCTTTAAAACTTTTAGTGTTTGGTGTATGAATAATCTATCTTCTTCAACACATGTTATCTTCAAACTATCTTTTAACACTATTATATAAATTAATTATCAAAATTGATATTCAATATATCTTTATCAATAAAAATAGAAAGACTTGTGAGAAAAAAAACACATTTACATGCATCTTATACACAACTGGATCTCATCTCCTAACAAGTCATTAATTTGAAACACCTTTATCACCTAATAAAAATTGTATAAAGCATCAAATCAAGTTTGTGAAATTGTACAATAGTAAATTTTATAAAAGGGCATTTAAGGGCTTGAGCATCACTGGGTCTAAAGAAACTATTTTTTAAGCCATTCCAAATTTTTTAAGAATCATTGGTAAATTCGATAAGCCTCTGGAAAATCGATTTCAAAAACAATGGTTTATAAAAGGTATACTTAGTAAATCCCATTTGTTTTAAGGAAGCTATGGACACAAACTTAAACATATAGTGTGTAGATAAGGTAGATATAAATACCAAGTTAAAAATAGCCATTCTGACAGATGGGACAATGATTCTTCTTTAATACATATTTTAAAAGTTTTATTATGATGCATATATTTCTAGAATTAAAACATGGAAATGAGAAGGTGAATCATAAATTCTAGTGCACAAACTATCATATTGAAAGGCATACAAATATAGACTTTGTAAATAATTATTACTAAATTTTTAAGGTGGGAGGTCATGTATTGAGAGGGTTCCCATTTAACTTGGATTAGACAACCATTAAACACATGATATTAAAACTTTGAGCTTTGAACGTAAATTTAGTGTAGATAGATTATAAATAAATACCAACTCTAATAGCTATAGGGTGAGCCCTTATGTTAGAAATTACTCTCCCATTATTTGAGAGAATAAATTCCCCCATCTCAAAAGATCCATTTACTTGCTTGGCCTCGATCAATAGGGAAAGGGCTGATGGGTTTCATTGTCATCCATTCATTTAACCAATATATGTTGGTGTCATTACTTATCAGGGACAATGCCCAAGGCTATCTACATCAAGGTGTTTATTAGTTTTAATTAAAAGTGTTGGTTGGGGATTTTTTAGAGTTGATCTATCTTAAATTTCTACATCCTAAAGTCTTAACTAAGTTCTAAAAGAAACACACTCACTCAAAATGTAAACACACCAAACTGAATGAAATGCTTGAAATAAATCACACAATATTGTTGAAAAGTAAACACACTAAAATTGAATTTAAAATTCACACTTAAGCTATGTTATAGAATTAATATTATTGAAATTAAGGAAATGATAAATGTTCATTTGAATCATAAAGCACACATGCGCGCGCGCGCGCGCGCACACACACACACACACACACACACACACACACACACACACACACACACACACACACATTAATAGTCTATTTGACCTGTAGGTCGTCAATCCAATCAAACAAATTATTTGTATCAATTCAAATTAAAAACAAATAAGAAACAAATTATAAATACTAAAATTACACATCCTGTGTCCTTGGGGAGTGGGCCCTTGCTCACCCTTGGATTCAAGATCAAAATAATTTAGTCCTTATGAAGCAATCTTGACTAACGCATAGAAATGAAAGAGTATTCTCTCCAACAAAATATTCTTGTATTATATATTCAAAATGACAATTCTTACAATGCTTCACACCCTTGTAGATCAAGTAGGGATCTGGATTTTATTAGTTATAAATAAAACTAACTATCCATAGATACAAGGAAACAACTTAACTAGTTAAACAAGAGAATATTCATAAAGATTGGTTTATATGGTGAAAACAAGGAGAAGAATTACAACTAATATCCACACGTAGCTGGGGAGATCCTCTTGGGATTTGTAACTTATTTTTTTCAACCATATTTGGTTAACAAATCTCATATATGATGTATTCATATCTTATCTAAAGTTGCAACCTATATCTACTAGCTCCTATAAATGGAAAGCTACATATAGATAGAATTTTATAAATAGATATATGCAAAAATAGAAAGTATCTAAAATATATTTGGAGGAGTTTGGATCATCATGGAATGGTTGAAATAACCTTTAGAATGCTTGGAAACATATTTTAGATGAGTTTGTAGCATAATTTGGAATTATGTAGCTTGATTGTCAAAATCCACAGTTTGGCTATTAAAAAAAGTAGTTCAACTATCAAAATCCATAGCTCAATTATGAAAGTCCATAGCTATCTGCCAAGGTTCGTAGAACACCTAGTCTGAAGCTTCACTATAGTGATAGGTATGTAACTAAGGCCCTTCCTTGTCTTCATGGGATCATATCAAGACTCTTGTTTAGATGCTATAATACATGTACATATCAAAAAAAGAGGATTAAACATGAAAATAGTGAGAACATTATGTAAATAATGCTAACTTATACTCACATAAGATTAAAGAGACAAAAGCATTCTTCTTCTACCTTAGACAAGTTATAATCCCTAAGACTACATGCAATGCTCAACCTAAATGTCATATTAATGGCTATGAAGGATGATATAATATGGTTATAATGAGTCACAGTGTGGACTCATCAAAGGCCTTTAGGTACTCCCCTGATGGAGGGGGGAGCTGTGGAGAACTCCCCCAACCACAATAGTTGTTGTAAGGGGAAAATGAGACTAAGTAAAGTGATATACCTCAACTCTGGCATTAAAACATAAGGACATAATGAAAGTTCATGATGAAAAATAAATTTTGTGAAATATGAAAGTTGGGAGGCCATCCATTTTGACAATGCTATTTTAAGTTGTTATGGGAGACCCTTACTACAAAAATTGCCTAATGCATCCAATAGTGAATGTGAGTTTGGTTTAGATGGATCAAGAAGAAATTATAGTGATTGTTATTATATGAACCCCTTCTGAATTTAACTCAAAACCACTACAATTTTGTTTTTCTTTGTTTTTTAGAACACTACTAAAGGTTTCTTATGTTTACCAATTTGATACATTCATACTATGTTTGGTAGAGTTCCTATCTAAAATTACCTAATGAATTTTCTTGCATTCCACCAAACATATAAAAAAAAGAGAATTTCCATATTCATAATGTTTATAACTATTATACTATACATGTTTTCTATAAGTGAACTCATACTTTATAGACAAATAATCATTCTAAAAAGAATACATGAGTATTTCATAAACATTGTCATTTACATCATCATGCATCATATCTAATTGTATTACAAAGAATGCATTTGAAAGCTAACAAACTATCTTTTGTTTTTCAAATATTCACAATAATATCAAACTATATTGAATAGTGTAATAAAAGAGTATAATATTAATAATATAATTTTTTTACAAATAATTTTTCAATGAGTTAAGATTATTAAAACACCACTTATAACCTTTAAGCAACTAAAATGAACTATCTATACAATAATAAATATATTAGAATGGAATTTAGTTCTAAAATTTTTACAAATACAAATAATTAACTTACATCAGTATTTTCATTCCTGAATATGAAATACATACTATATGATAAACCATTTTCCTTTTCTTGCATTTGATTGAGTAGAAGACCATCTAGACCAGTAATAGACTATGTAGATGTAGGGAGGGAGAGTATCATAGAGGGCCTTTCCTCCAACCACAGAGCGATTTGGATCCCTTGCTCACCTCTCATCCACTAAGAGTGTCCCTTTCATTCATGAGAAGTATAGATGCGGGTCCAAATGAAAGAAAGAGATCATTTACAAATGTGCTGACTTCACAACTACTCCACACAACTTCTTGTGAGTATGACTACGAACCAAGATAGTAACTAAATTACCATTCCTATTATACCCTTCAAGTGTACACTAATTACATCCGTAAGACATGATTCACTAAGTCCCTTTTCTTGAATCCAAATCTTTCTAGAGATGAAGAGTTTTGTGTGGGTCTAAGTAGGATCCCCTCCCATCTCTTAAACAACACATCCCAAAGTTCACAACTCTCATCCCAAGTTTCCTTAACCTAGACATACAACAATTATTGGGCCTAGACATCTCCTCTCACCAATATTGTTTATGAAAAATCATGTGTGTTTACAAGACCACATATTACTTGAGCATCCCATTCCACCCAAGTAATACGTCATCTTGTCTACTCCATATCAAATGTTCAATTTTCACAAAACTAAGTTGTTTGATAAAATTAACATGAAATTTTAGATTCAAATACATAGTTCAATGAGGTAGACCTAGATATAATTAGGCTCATTTAAGTTGCTAATATTGAATAGATGAATCTATCAAGATAATTTTTACCTTTTAGGTTAATTTGATAACTCATTTATTGAGCATTAATAAAGGTCTCAATAATTAAGAATTTCCATAACTATATTTCATGGGCACATATAGCATCCTTACTAGTTACCATCCTTATCTAAAATTCTCGGTATTATTTCTTAATAATGCTACAAGATTTTTTAGGTTACATAATAGTCTATTTTTGAATTAATTATTCCACAATTATTTCTCCACGTTTAGCATTGTTACATTGATGAAGCTTGTTTATAGAAAAAACAATTCTTATGTTAAGATAATAGGAAAACGTTTCTCATTCAAACTAGACACATTCATTCTAAAACTAAAATAGTGTCTCAAGTTTTCTTACACAAAACCTATATTTATCAACTTATTCATCATCATGGATTATAGACGAAGAGTTAATCAGTGTTAAATAATCAATATTTGTTTTGATTGGCTAAACAATCTTCTATCATGAAGTTGGGATATCATGAAGAATTATCCTTAATCAAGACTATTGGGTATCATGGATGATGTGAAAATATTTTTCTCATTCATAAATTATCTAGATGATCATGTGACATATATGAAAGTCTAATCCGATAATTGTCACAACTAGGAAACTATTATTTAAGTTTTAAATCTTGGTGACAAACATAATTCGATATGGTTCAGCGTTCAAATTTTGACTTGATTAATTTGATCAAACTTTTACTTAGTTATAATCAAGTAATAAGGTAGTCTCATTTATTTCTAATACATTTATGAAAATTTAAACAATTATTCAAACTATACCATGATTTAGTTTCATTTTATTTGAATACCATTTCTTTTTACAATTATTCAAACTCCTCAAAGAACTAAAACCTTTGAAGGAAAATAAATGGGATTATATGGGTGCCTACCTAATGAGGTGTTATTAGTTTATAAAGAGCCTCATAGGAAAATGGCAACTTGTTTATCAAGGAAGATCCTACTTAATAGAATGGCATCATAGCAAAGATGAAGCTTTGCTTGCCATCTAGCAATGAGAATGGACATGATACTAGATTGACTTCTCTACCTCTTCCTTTCCTCTACACATTCTACAACTCCTCTCTAATAGATAAGGATTTAATGTGTACCCCTTCCCCTCCATCAGAGGAGTATTTATAACTATTTTCCACTCAACAAGATATGCTTAATAATAAATTATTCCCATTATATGGCACTTATAAATGTTTCCTAATGAGCAATTTTTATAATGGGGAAAGCATTTATGTTTGTGGAGGAGTCATTTACCATGGTGGAGAATGGAGAAAACATACGTAGCTTCATTTTTATTTTTTTATTTTTATCCTTTTTAAAATCTATTTATCATTTTCCACATGTTCCATCCTTCCATGAAATCAATTTAATAGTCTAAATAAAGCTATTAACTTAAACCTAATTAAATTAATAATTTTAATTCATTCTTATGAAGGTTATTAATTTTTCAAGTGAATTTACACTTGATCAGTAAATGAATTAAATTTAAATTATTATTCTCCCCTGCGAAATAGTTATTATAATTTCTTAATAAAATCACAAATTAATGGTCTACCTAATTTTATGGCTAATCAATTTATCATTTGTATTGATTTTTTTGTGCCTCTTGACCACACATTTTATTTGTCTTTTCTCAATGAGTCTCTCCCTCACTACAGGGCTAGAAGACACACATGTGCTACAATAGTACACTTAAACAATACCCATTAATCTGTTATAGAAATCCATAGATATATACATATTAATAAACATGTTTACTATAATTTATATTAGTTTCATAATCATCATACTAAACATATGTCATAAGTCTTACATAATCTGTTCAACTTAATCTACATGGCATGTAATAATAATAATAATAATAATAATAATAATAATAATAATAATAATAATAATAATAATAATAATAATAATAATAATAATAATAATAATAATAATAATAATAATAATAATAATAATAATAATAATAATAATAATAATAATAATAGTTATGGTGGAAAGCACGCAGTGAAAGTCAGAAGGTTATGCATGAAGAGTCAAATCTCAAGAATATGAAAACACCTTTACATAAAAAAATAGTTTAAAAAGTGAGATCATTTGATTTCTAGGTGTATTTGTAAGAATGGCTTTCATTATAGAATGGGTTGTATAAAATAAAGTTTTTATCAAAGTTAATTTAAAAAATTAATATTAAAAAATGTTAATTTTAACTAGTGAGAATACTAGGTCACAAAGATCCCACCAAAGGTTCAATTTCCTAGAGGTATTTAATAAGAGACGAGGAGTAGATATTGCTCTACCTTTTAGTTGGGAGTAGATAGTTTTTAACTTTCTAAAGAGAATTGATTAGAGTAGATAACTCTCTACTTTTAAATGGTAGAAGGAAACCACTTAAGAGTAGATAACTCTGTACTCCTCAATGGAGAGTAGATATCTTTGAGTGGTGAAAAGAAACCAATTATTTATGTACTTTATTATAATCAAATTAAATATCACACATAATGTACATATTTTAATAGAAGTGAAAATGACATTTAAATTATTTTGTTATAACCCTAATTATTAACAATATTTAACTTGAACATTAATTTTTTTTTAAGCACAACTAATAACATGCACCTTGCGACTGAATCTAATCAATAACCAAATTTAGGTTTAAATGTGATGTTTGTCAATTATACCATCTTACTTATAAACAAATTCTCAACTACCAATTACACTATTTTAGTTATAAAATAATAGACAAATAAACTTATTAATCAACTTTCCATTATGCTTTAAATACTAAAAATTAACATCCAAACATATATATTGCCATATAAGATCACATGTTGTCATACTAATGTAATCAACCCAATCATGAAATACATTATTGTATAAGGGCATTCATACAACCATACTATTCTAAAAATTCATCATAGGCAAGTGAAATGTATTATATACAACCATATTACTATCATGATATATAAATATATTGTTTTACATCCAACTATATTATTGTAATGTCACCATTTGCAAATTCAAGAAGGTAAAATACCAAAAATAAAATCATATGATCGAATCATCTATACAACTTTTTCATAGATATATAAGCCATGAGTAAACATCATTAGTATGTTCATATCAGTTGTAAGGAGGGAGAGCATCTTTTGAGTTCTTTACTTCTAACCACAGACCAACGATCTTCTTCAAACCTCCCCATTATGAGTGGCCCTTCCCTTCTCTAAAGGGTAAATAACAATGTTACAAGCATCTAGAACCATCCAAAAAAAAAAGTGGGTACAATAACTATCATATGAAGTCAATTATTATATCACTCCATGATATTTGATTGTCATAGATTGCACAAAAATTTTAAGAGTAGGTGAGAGCAATGCAAATCAAAAGTGGGATTCATAATGTTCATTAAGTGATTAACCAAAAAATCTAAATGAGGTACATTATATAGTAAGATATTAGGTCACCATAAAAGTAATAAATCAACTCATAATTATAAAATATATTAACTATATTTCACCTAATGAATTTAACAACCCTAAGTAAGTTGAATAACAAATGTATAGTTAAAATAAAAAACAAGAAAAATCCTGCACTAGCATGCCATTAAAGCATAGCTTAGGTGGGTAGAAGAATCAGGTCCTGATAACAAGGCCTACTGAGGTACCTAAGGACAATACAACTCTCATGAAACAAAGAAAAGGATAAAAATCATAAGACAAAACTCCTCTCCAAAAAATGAGTAAATAAAAGAAGAGATAAAAATCCCCACTAGAGTCTACAAATACCTTTAGCCCTCTTATATCCTACAACAAAGTTCTTAGAAGTGACTATGGATTAGAAGTAAATGTAGTGAAGAGTGGATCACCTTGGTATAGTGAATGTGTTCACTAGTTTTTTGATTGATATTCAACCAAGATGTGATTCCTATACAAAGAATCTTTATCCTCATCCAAGGTAGGAGGGCCAATTGCTCTAAACAATGAAGGTGTAGTGGGAGTAGAGGCTAATAAGGACTGCAGAATGACTCAAAACTATGTAATAGAATACATGATGTTTGATGTATCTTAGATAAGTATACATGATGTTCCATGTAATGTTTAAAGTATACCCAAAGTAGGTTGGTCATTAAATAACTCTTTAATAAATAGAAGGTGATATGGAGATGGCGAAGGTGTGTCCCCATGACTACTATAGTCATTTATGTTAGAAGAATAGTCATCAATATCAGATGAGTGTTTAGGCTCAAAAATGTCATCAAGTTCATGTGAGTCTAAAGAAGAAGAATATGAAGGAGAGTTATGAGAAAAGTGTGAGAATCTATATAGTTGAGTCTGATGATCTACTAATCCCACTACCAGTATAGTATCACTATGCATCTCTCTAACATACATTGAATCTATAGTGAACTCAACTCACATGCCCAAACTAAGGTGAGTGAAGGAGGAAACTAATATGAGATTATTTGAAAGTGAGGGAACAATTATAATATTATTAAATGTTCCATCACTCATTTCAATAGACCCTCTCTTGAAAACCTTTTTAAAAGTGTCATCACCCATTTGTATAGAGGAAATGTCACATAGTTCTAAGGAACTGAATTTTATCTGTGAATAGGCCATGTGATGTGAAGCCCAAAGTAAATAACCCATGTAGGAGTAGGTGATACAATTGTACTTAAGTCCTTGCCCTTTGTTTTTCCCCTACCATTATCTTTTCCTTTTCCTTACCATGGTCATTTGCCTTAGAGGATTCATTGCTTGATGAACTTTGATTGGTAAAATTATGGACATTTATATCATTCTTTTCAAGCATCTTAGATAGTTGGTCAATATATTTATTCAAACATTTAAGTTTATCAGTTATTTTTTAGTCAAATACACATTTGATCCTATCTTTCTCAAGCTTAACACTAGAATAAGAGGTTTCATTATTTGATTTATAGGTGGGAGGATATACATCCTTCTCTTGATCCTTTTTATTTTGTTTCTTCTCTTTATTATTTGAAGCCTTCTCTTTATTAGCAAAAAGTGCATGAGATTTTGAAGAATTCACTATGCCCATCTATATCAACTTATCTACTCTCAAATTAAGTAAACAACAAAGGTATCTTCCATGTGACTCTAAGCGCACTTTTGTGGCATGGAAAGTGGATATAAATATAGAATAATATGGACCTAGTTTGGAGAGTATCAATAGAACAAGTTATTCCTATTTCTTCTTGATTTTGTATTCTTTCAAATGTAACCTCAAAAGTGTAAACTTCATGAATAAGTCTTGTATGGTGTCATAGTCAATTGGTCTCAAACTAATCAGTTCATTCTCCAACTCATGGCCTTTCTTCACACCCTACTTCCCAAAGAGCATTCCCATAGTGGTCCACACTTGAGTAGGTGTTTTGGTCGATTCTAAGTGAAATAGTAGATTAGGAGAGATGGAAAGAAATAATAGTTGAACCATTTGATTTATACTTATATTATTAAAGGTTCAGTATTAGTGCCCATTATAATTCAATAGTAACCCTTGGATTGAAAAATGATTTCAATTTTAGATTTCCATTAGTGATGATTAAATGTTGTGATCAGATTTATTAGAATTGAATCCATATCATAGAATGAAAATATGTTAATGAAGGTAAAGAAGAAATATATAAAAATAAATTCAAATAACCACATAGTACCACCTTATAAGTATTAGAGTGACTCCCTAAAAGTTTTTAAATACAAGCATGCTCATATAGATGTCAGGCACAACCAAGAATGTATCTTGAGTAATATGTTCATTAGTATGAAAGAACTAGATGTATATTATACTCAGTCAATAATACATCTAAGAGTTTAAAATAATTGGTTTAAAGAGAGTTGTAATATACCCAAGAAGACCACCAATTCATAGATCTTGAAACAATAATTACTTTTTAAGAAGATGACACTCAAATTTGAGCTACCGATGAAAATTTATGCATGTTTTAAAATCTACTTGCATGGAAAATTTTGAGAAAAAATAATGGTGGAAATTTTTGAATCAAATTCCCCAAAAGAATATTTTATGCATCAACTTTACAAAGAAAAAATTAATCCTCTTTTAAACACAAGTTAAGCACTTTTAGGTTGAAAGTGATCAAAGACTTATTTCTTATATGACCAAGGGTCTAAGAACTTTTTGTGAGTGCTTCCATTCCTATTTTAATTTATGTGATTGATGTTGGAGTGACATCATGCAAAAATGCCTCCAAATTTTAAATGAATAATATCACCTTTCCCCTGTTAAATTTTATAGCCTAATAGATGTCGTACTATGCAAAAGGGGTGGTTGGAATCTGTGAGGGTTGTTGGAACTACTATTGGTATCCACTAGATATGCAAGTAATGTCATCAGATGTCACATGTTATAGGGGGTCTATTGGTAGATTTGTCAAAGTTTGATGAGTGAATGAGCAGAATGATTAGGGACTAGCAAGGGTGCCAACAAAGTCATCAGGGTCTGTAGGTGTTGTGAACAAGATTATCGAGATCTCTGAGGTGTAAATAGAAGTGATAGGGTCCATGAGGTTTTTGATTAGGTTCATCAAAATCCACTATGTGCTCAAGTAAGGGTTAAATACTGCCAAAGGATGATTGTCACAAAACTACCAAAACTGTTTGTAGGGGTCAAAAACTATATCAAAACTAGAAAACTAAAAAATCTATATATTTGGTATGAATCCTAAAAAATAAGAGAGACCCATGTGATAACTAAAAAAACACAAAAAAATTCTAAAAAATGTTTACTAATTTGAGAATCCCATTGTACAGATATTCATAAAATGATAAAAAAAAGCTCTAAAACTCTCCAAACATAAATGAAAATTATTGTCACAAATCTAGGTTATATTTATAGTAAATTTTAGGATTTTGATGCCTTTCAAATGTAATGGCATTATTTTTTTTGATATTGGATACTTTAGCTGTATAGTTTACATGGTTTGTTATGAAATCCCACCAATCCCATGAAACTATTGAAAATCAACAAAACCAATGAGAATGCTAGTAGGAAAGATCTCACTTAGGATTTCAAAAATGAAAAAATAATTATCAGATCAGAGTTATGATATGATTTTATATTACTCTGAGATTTATGAAATCATATATTACAAGAAAACCCTAGGAGTAAGTGAGAACAATGCAAAGAAAAAGTGGGTTTCATAAATGTTCATTAAGAGATTATCTAAAAAGTACAAATGAGGTACATTATATAGTGAGATATTTGATCATGATAAAGGTAGTAAGTCAACTCGCAATTAAAAAACACATAAGTGTATTTTTCCTAATGAACTTAACAAACCTAACGATGTTGACTAATAACCGTATAGATAAAACTGAAAGTGAAAAACTCTTCCACTAACATCAATTATACAAAACATGGACACACCCCTATTTGATATAATTTAATGCAACATGTAAACAACAAAGTACAATAGAGATACAATGTATTCAACAATTAAAAAATACTATGGCTAAAACATGAATAATTTAGATTATAAGATTTGGGTCATTGTCCACATAAACTTAAATATTAAACTTGTTTATATGTCACTGAAAATATTCTTTCCATATGGATGATGTGTGACTTGCACTTAGACACCCTACCTATCACAAATGATCCTCTAAGGTAAAAGATGCAAGTTAAATAAAAAAGATGCATCATTTTCTTTCAAATCTCAATAACATACAATCAAACATGAAACATAACTCATAAAACTAGTATATATTTAATCAAAATACTACACAAGATGAGAAGTATTGACTAATTTATAACACATCATAGAATCAAACACCATAGATAACTCATAAATTTGGCATGTATTTACTCAGAATATTTTACACAGATGAGAGGTATTGACTAATTTTAGAAACATACAATCTAAGATCTATATTATTGTATCTTTTACCATAGTCAATTCAATAAACTTATAATAATACTACAATACCAAATAAGTTGATTTTTGTAATTAAATCTTGACCTAAGCATATCTTGGATTTCACCTCTTTTACACAAAATACTAAAAAACATAAATGTAGATGATTATGCAAAATAATAAATATTAAAGACAAATATAATAAATTTTATTATTCTCAATGTTAACATTTGCTTTATAAACCTTGGATGATTAATTTCCACATTACTACTGTATTTAGAATATACACTCACAACTCTTATTCTATCATCGACTTAGTACAGGAATATTATCCACATATAATTAATGATCACCTATAAGTTTATAATAAGGTCAAAATAAATGAAGATAAACTAAAGAGTCTGAAATCTATTATATCTTATTATTAACTTTCTTTACTATAGTCTAGATTTATCATTAGCTAGCTCTTATTGATTGGTAATTATGAACCTCAGAGAAAAATCCACCTTTATTATTTTCTCCATACCTATATATATCTAATAGGACCATTCAATATAATAATACAACTTATCCATACATTTTAATCCCCTTAATATCTCTTGGTCAAGTTTACCCATTTGAGTATAAGTCCATAAAGAAGGAAATAAGGATTTTGTAGACACTAGAAAACCACATGGTTCTAGTCATCGTAAAACACCCCTTGGCCCCCTTGGGATAATTATTAAAATCCTTTATCACACACATTCACCCCCTCCTGGCTAATTTAATAAAGCTAATTAATTTAAAAAGGCCTATTTACACCTCCTCACCTAAACCCATGGCTAACTAATTGACACCTATCCTTAGGACTAATTCCCACCTAGGAATTTAATGCCCTAACTCCCTAGACTTATTCCTCATGCATCATAATGAGGACTTTATTAACCTTAGACCATTTCCATTGGTCTTAACAATTAGCATTAAGTGAAAATAGCCAAAATTAGAAAATTTTGACTATTTCTCCTTGATCGATGCTAGTCACCCTTCGACTATCACCAATTGACCAGGACTTGCAATGGTTACTTAATGACACCTAAAAACCTTCCCTGACGAAGTTGAAACTATATTTTTTTTGATAATCCTAAACTCTTATAGGAATAGAAACTTCCAAGTGAACCAATAACTAGACCAAAGATATCCAAGTACTTTAGTAACTCACCACGAGGAGCTTAAGTACTGCTACTCTACCTGTATTGCTCTAGGATCCCACACAATTTTCACTCAACCTCAGCATTCTTCTAAGCTAACAAATTTCATATCTAATTATCTAAACATATATCAAGTTCTGTTATTAACTTTAGTAGTTGTAATTTCATGCACCTATTTTCTCATTTCTCCAATACCACCCTTTATTTTGGAGTTCTATAACTCCAAGAACTCCACCTTCCACTAAGCACCAATAGGACACCTCAATCACCTGCATAAATTGATTTGTGTCTATAGATAGTGTTCAGGTGTAAAAATAGAGAGAGAAAAGGCATTTAAAGAGGTTAAAAGTTGAAGCTAGAAGTGAAAAATTATGCACTAAAGAATGAAAGTGATGAGGAGGAGTTGATTTTCATATCAACAAAATCATGTGGATAATAAGATGATGTTTTATCATAGGTGAATGAGTTTATTAAAAAAATAGTGAGAAAATGAGAGATGATAAAGTGAAGACTATCCTTAAGGTGGTACTAGAGGCTACGTGTTATCATTTAGATGCCCAATTATATGTAGAGTCTGTTGTAATGATATTGGTGATGAGAGAAGAGTTAGAAACAATGAAAAGTGATGGAAAGAAGGATTCAATATTAAGTTTCATAATGTGGAAACAAATTCAATAAGGCTTTAAGAGGAAGTGGTCATTCTATGATTGGTTTAAGCCCATAAGGGAGAGTAAGATTCAAGAACAAGCATCTTGGTGGATGTGATCAGATGAAGGTGAGATTCAACAAACAAGAATATGGAGAGTATAAAATATGAGCCTTTGGAAAATGAGAATGGATTATGGTGGGCCTAACCCCATAAAATGAGTGAGTAAAGATAAGAAAAATAAGGAAATAAAGAGTGGAGAAGAGGAAAATAAGATCCGATGTAAGAAGAAGAGAATATAACTAAAACCAAAAAGAAGCTAGAAATGGAAAAACAAGAATGGAAATCAATTGAAGTACTTGGTGTGGTGGAAGGGAATGGTCATTATAATTCAAGGTCAAAAGAGTGGTTTTTCCACTTATTCCATCTATGTGAGCAGGATCTCAAATATTATAAATCTCAGGTGGCTGATGCAGGAGCACCCAAGAGTTCTTAATATCTTGCATCAACAAACAAAATTGTGGTGTGTTTTCTTCATTTTTTGGGTTGTGTGTTTTTGATGTGAACTTGTTAACCTCTTTGATTCATGTTGCTAAAGTAATCCTTTCCATGGCAAAAGTTCCAAGATATTTCATCTATTTTATTAGCCTACATCAGTTGTTTAGTCACAAACACTTGTTAGAAATGATTCTTAAAATGTAGTAAAAATTAAATTATAAAATTTGGTGAGTCATAGGAAATGAAACTTGCAACATCTAAGCCAAATTTCATCTCTTTTGGAGTCATTGTGAAAGCGTACCATCCATTTATATTAGACTGTGTCATCTACCTAGTCAACAAATGGTTCTTGACTTTATGGTAGAGCTTTGGTAATAATTGGGTTACCAAATTTGTAAAGGTGATATAAAATATAGTCTAAACATTTATTTATTTATTTCATCTCAATTGGATAATTAGAGGTAAAGCTATGATAGTTTCTTTAACTATCATTTATCCAAAAAATGCATGTCTAATATGTAGATGGCTAGGGAAAAAAAGTGCACAAATGGAGTGTAGAGCCTAGGAATGCAATTATATGGATGTATGGAAAAAATAACACAAGTAAAATAAGCACATTAGATAGGAATTGTAGTGCCCTAGAATGTAGGACATGGAAGGTGAAGGTCACTACAAAATTAGATTCATGTAAGATAACATCATCAATTTAAGAAAAGTGCAAAAAATAAAATTGCATGAAGAAGTATAGAAATAAACAGGAAGGAGAAGATAGAATTAAACATGCATGATGGTGCTGAGACTAAAGAAATGACAGACAAGATACAGAGTCACTTAGATCAAAGTAGAAACCAATGCACCAGAAGGGAATAAATGAGTGTTTGTTTGGGGATGAACAACTAAGTTAGTGTGGGGTGATGTTGACACTAGAATTTAGATAACACATGCAATAATTATAAACAAGTCTAGCATGGTAGTAGCACCTCATGATCATACAGACTGGTGCATGCCAACAAAACCAATATACACACATGAGTGCCCAATAAATAGCTAGTAAGATGAGCATCAATAGGATCTAAATCATAAGTGTATGACAAAAAAAATAAAGATAATAATGAAAGTGAACACGTGTCATTTTCAATCCTGGTCAAGTCAATGATATTTATGGAAGCAAACAGTGGGATTTATGGCCGACAACTTGACTCTGATAGGTGGTTAACCTCTCATAGAGGTTTGAATTAAAGGCCAAATGGGAAATAAAAAGCATTAATTATTTATTGGTGACATGTGAGATTCCATATGACTTGCAATATTGTTTAGAATCCTATATAATAAAGGCAAATAAGAAGGATAAGGAAAATAATTGGCAAGTAGAGAAACGTCACTTGAATACTAGAGAGAGATAATTAGATAAGTAGTATTATCAAGTGCATATGAGCATCTTATAAATCTTATAACAATGGACTATTAAGTAATGAATGAGAATATAGGTGAGGTGTTGTTATTTAGTTTTGGCCATGAAATGTTGTATTATATTGGACTAATGCCTTTAGGTTTGATGGTGCTTAGATATAATAGTGTTTTAGTGATTTTTTATCATATGAGTACATACTTAATGCCAAGTATGGTTTGGATAGACTGGAGAATACTCTAAGTAACCTCATGTGCACAAGGTGTGGACTCAATAGATTAGATGGACCCATTGATGACTAACCCTAACCTAACCCTATTTCCCTTTCTATCATGCGGTGAGGATGCAAGGAGATTTATGTGATATACTGGTGCAGAATGGTTAAGTGTTAGAATCATATAGACAACATATAGGCAACCACTAGATAGCCACAACACAAGCCAAGATTGAATATTATAGATGGTTTCTGTATTACTTTTATTTTTCCTTCATATTATTCAAATCTCACATTTTTCTCTTTCTTATTGTTTTGATCAACACACTCTTTTCTCTTTAAATAATTCCCTCTCCATTCATATTATATACACTCAATATTATAATTAAAACCCCTATAATTATACTGGGGTTACCTACTCTCAGTGTTGATAACATGGGGTTTTATTGAATCTCACTAGGATAGATTTAGTCATCCCCATATCTCCTTTTTTTGGAAACATCTCTTTCCTTATAGTACTCGCTCTTTAGAATAAAAACATTGGTGGCCAAATTCTACCTTAGCTATGAAGGTTATTTAGCTTGCAAATTATTTGATTGTCTTACAAATATCATGAATATTAGTTAATTTATTAATTCATATTTATGGAAAGCAAGATACCATGTCATATGAATAAAGGTGTTCAACTACATTTCAATGCTTGATAATTGTGTAGATATATTAGAAGTTAGAGTTGCATCAGAGTATGTGGTTACACTAAGTGGTTTTCTAATTTCTTCTAAATTTAATTCTTTCTCGATGTGAAATGGATTATGAAAATTATGAAAATATGTAAATGGAGATAAGATAAAGGAAAAATAAGCAGGAAATATATAATAAATGATGATATAGTGAGTATAGAAAT
Organism: Torreya grandis; assembly: GCA_037957365.1. Classification (NCBI taxonomy): domain Eukaryota; kingdom Viridiplantae; phylum Streptophyta; class Pinopsida; order Cupressales; family Taxaceae; genus Torreya; species Torreya grandis. The sequence goes on from JARHVA010007191.1 coordinate 270,172, forward strand.
TTACATACCATGTGATGTAGGGGCATCCTATATAGACCCCAAATTTATTCAAATTATGCCTTAATATGGTATAATAGATGTATTATAGGTAATTATTGGTCCATATGTGGAGTTTAGATAGTATTGTAGTGCATAAAATTTAAATATGAAGATTTCCTGTCAAAATTTCCTTTTGAGGGATTTCAATTTTGTTAAGTATTTAGATGACTTTTATGTATTAGAAAAGGTGGAAATATGTGTTTAAGAAGTATAATGGGTATTATCATGGTAATAGGTTCACAAAGTGTTCATGATTCCAATGTTATAATATTGGATATGTCATATTGTGAAAATCAAGACATATTGATATGTATCAAGAAATAACTACATAGGAAATAAGCCCAAGAATCAATTATGCCTCCTCTTTAGGAGTGTAGGATTCAATTTTTGCATGATAGCTTGATATTACATTATATTATATGAATGGTAAATGCAATAGATAATTTTATACGTAGATAGTAGGGGGAATGTTTGTAACCCCTATTTTGAATGAATGGAGACACTGTTGAGGTCATTTGATATTGTAGCTAATTGCATGTATATGTTTATTAATATAGGATGAGGTTGGAATTTGTTTCTAAATGTGAATGGATACCAGTGCATGTTTTCTATAAGATAAATTTCAATAGATAAAGATAAAGAACCCCTGTTAATGTTGAAGACAGTCCTATATATAGTCATCTATGGCACAATCAAGTGCATTTTGGAATAGAAAAGCATAACAATGGATTGAATCGAGACATATAAGTATTAAATAACATTGATAAGGTATTTATAGACTAGAAAAAATAAATTTGGTTATTTTAAACCAAATATAATATGCACAGTGGATTCTTGTAGGCTCTCAACTGAGACAAAGCCATTGAAAACCCTAGACTAGGGTTTCAAGTATTTCTCCTATACTAACTATTAAAAAGTCACAAATGTTTATAGACTGATCAATCCTCATGTTATTGAAGTGAATAACAAGTTTTTAGAGGCTTACAGACGTGTTTGTATGTATTTTTAGTGATTGTCTTGAGTTTTGGCTTAAGGAGGCCTAATTGAGAGGGCTAGTAGCTAGTAAAAGGGTCTAGGTCCTTGGAAGGGAAGTAGACCTCCAAAATTCATACACATCTCTATTTTGACAAGGGGAACAATATTTAGACCTTAAATTTCCATAAGTGATTATAATTATTCTGTACCATGCATTAAAACATATAAAATGGATAGGACTAATGTGAGTGTGTGTAGAGTTGTGTAAAGGAAGAAAGTGAAACTAAGAAAGTGTGGATAGACTTGAGATGAGGGTAGAGTTTATAATTTGGTAATTATGGAGGTATTACTAATAACATTGTCTATTTAGAGATGGTGCATAAGTTGGGCTTGAAGAAGATGCCACATCCAGAACCATTCAACATTGCATGGGTTCAGAAGGGTCATCAGATATTGCTAAGTGATCAAAACTATGTTGAATTCAAGATATGAAGATATAGAGATGAAGCGTTATGTGACATTATACATATATATGTTTGTCACTTGTTATTAGGGAGACCATGACAATTTGATAGGCATGCCATACATGGTGGTCAAGCAAACACATACACCATTAACCAACATGGTGAAGTACATATACTACTATCATTGAAAGGTGATTAAGAGAGGAGAGAGGAGAGGATAATGATGATGCAGTATTGAATCCAAGCAATGTAAGGTTTGGGGTTGGCCAAAGAACCCAAGGAAGAAAATAAGGTGAGTTATTTAGATTTAGTTGATATGAGGAGTTTTGAGTCCACAAAGATGGACATGAGAGACATAGCACAAGGTTGCAAGGTGGCAACAAGTAGTTTTCCAAAGGAAGAAAGCATAACACCAATGCGATTGCTTAAGAGAGAAGAAACCCAAATAAAGCATGGTAGCCAAGTCCATGAAAGAGAAGATAGTAGGATGGTGATAGACATTGCAAAAACAATGGAAAGAAGTACCTGGGATTGACACCAAGCAGTAAATAAGAGGGAGGTTTAAATGTACAAGTAGGAAACCTAAGAGAGAGACACAAAGGCTCCAAATTATATTTCTAATGAGATGTTTTGTGATGAAAATGTAGGTAAGGAGCAAGTAGAAGACAAATAAGAGATGTATGTATAACACAAAGTGATTGAGGTATCTAAGAAAAGACTGGATGATAGTCTTGAACAAGGAGAGGATGTCAATGAGATGGGCAATATGCAGCAGGCTCATGAATAAGGTCACTATGTAGGAATGACACATCAAGGAGATGAGATGTGGAAGATGAATATACATCCCTTGGATATGAAGAATATTGAGGGCATTCAAGATGTTGATGTACAATAACAAACTAAACATCTACACATGTATGAGGTATGCAAAGGACAAGAAAAAGTTGTGCATGAAATGGAATTGGTAGCACAAGAAGCATGGATAAAGAAAAAAGAGTGAATAATTGCAGGAGTGATTAAAGATGGAACTAAGGAGAAGATGAAGCAGTATGTGGAGGAGAAAGAATGGAATATACCTTTATGGCAAGAAGAAAATGGTAGAAGACATGTTTTCTTTAACAATTATGTTTTGTTTGCAGGTATGTTAAAGGACATGAAGAAAAGAAGGCCTAAATGTGGGGCCCAAGAGCATATTCACCTCTATGAGAGTCAAGTGGAGGCAAATACCTTCTATGAGGAGGTTCATTGCATTCAGGCAACAACATATACCAAGAGGATTAACAAGAGCCTATGGAAAATATTTTTCCAGCATGGTAGTGTGATGCAAGGGAATCCTATATGGATCCAAAGTTTGTTAAAATTATGTCTTAATATGGTCTAATAGATGTCTTATAGGTGTTATAGGTCATTATAGGTCCATATGTGGAGTTTAGATAGTCTTTTAGTGCATAGAATTTGAATATGAAGATTTCCCACTAAAATCTCCTTTTGAGGGATTTGAATTTTGTTAAGTCTTTAGAGGACTTTTATGCATTAGAAAAGGTGTAAATATGTGTTTAATAAGTATAATGGGTATTATCATGGTAATATATTCACAAAGTGTTCATGAGTCCAATGTTATAGTCTTGGATATGTCATATTGCGAAAATCAAGACATAATGTTATGTATCAAGAAATCACTATGTAGGAAATAAGCCCAAGAATTAGTTATGCCTCCTCTTTAGGAGTGTAGGATTTAGTTTTTGTGTGATAGATTAATATTCCATTCGAGTAGATGAATGGGAAATGTAATAGATAAGTTTGTATGCAGATAGGAGGGGGAATGTTGGTAACCCCTATTTTGAATGATGTAGACCCTGTTGAGGTCATTTGTTGTTGTAGCTAATTGCATGTATATGTTTATTGATAAAGGATGAGTATGGAATTTGTTTCCAAAATTGAATGGAGATTGTTGCATGTTTTATAAAAGAGAAACTTCAATAGATAAAGAGAAATAACCCCTGTTAATGTTGAAGATAGTCCTCTATACAGTCATCTGTGGCACAGTCAAGTGCATTTGGGCATAGAAAATCATAACAGTGGATTGAATCATGACATCCAAGGATTGGATAATGTGGATAAGGTATTTATAGACCAGAAAAAACAAATTTGGTTCTTTGAAACCAAAGAAAATATGCACAGTGGATTTTTGTAGGCTTTCAGCTAAGATAGAGCCATTGAAAACCCTCGACTAGGGTTTCAGGTATTCATACTATTTTAACCATTAAAAAGTCACAAATTTATGTAGACTGATCAATCTTCATGTGCTTAAAGTGAATAACAAGTTTGCAGAGGCATACAGACCTATTTGTATGGATTTTTAGTGATTGTCTTGAGTTTTGGCTTAAGGAGGCCTAATTGAGAGAGCTAGTAGCTAGCAAAAGGGTCTAGGAAGGGAGTTAAACCTCCAAAATTCATACAAAGTTGTATTTTGACAAGGGGAACAAGATTAGGCTTTGAATTTTTATAAGTGATTGTACTTATTCTATAGCATGCATTAAAACCGATAAAAGGGATAGAAGGTCTAATGTCAATGTGTGCAGAGTTGTGTAAAGGAAGAAAGTGAGATTGAGAAAGTGTGGATAGAGTTGATAGAAGGGAAGAGAAGGTTAAGGAGACCATATTCAGCAAGACCAATAGCATAAAATAACATAAGTGAAATAGTGAATCTTGATATCCCATTTTGGCAATGAACCTACTGACCATTGTCTAAGGAAGTGAGTTAAGAAACAAGGTTAAGTGAGGGAATTGGTATATGCTCTACATCACCATGTAGCAATTAAAAATATCAAGATTGATTTTTTTTTTTATTAATATAATTTGCTAAACTAGTTGCTTGAAACGCCAAACTATTTGAGATAGGTTTTTTTTATCAAACCTTCTAAGTACATCATCATCATCATCATCATCATCATCATCATCATCATCATCTTATTATTATTATTATTATTATTATTATTATTATTATTATTATTATTATTATTATTATTATTATTATTATTAAAAAATATATATTTTAGACTTTTTATATAATATAATAATAATGTAGTTTTTTTTGTATATTTCAAGTTTAATCTACTCCTACATTACTAGTCATCAGACAGTCCCATTGTTTCCATTTGAATCATTAGTATAGGTTGTAGGCCTTGCATGTTAAGGGTTGAACTTGGGTGAAGAGCTTGAAAACTCCATATTATATAAAAGGAAATCAACTACACCAAGTCCACTAAAACTTTCACATTTGAAGTACATAATATTTAATCACTATATCTTCTATGATGGGAATGAATTTCCTAAATTATCCCTTTGAATTCAATTTATTTTTCATTCTTAGTTTAAAATCTATGAATTATAACGGTTGTTTTGCTATGTAACCTCGTGTAAATTATTTTTTTTTTGTAATAATAATTTGACTATATCTTTCCAATAGTAAAATCTATGAATATATAAATATCACAAATTCTAAATCTGAGAGAAATATTAGGATTAAATATACTTAAATATCTAACACTTGACTTGACTTTGAGACTTTCCATAATTACCTTTTTAAGTCTTACACGTTGTTGAACTTAGCATTAAATTCCAAATGTGTACATAAATTTCTTGTTTTTTTCTAAGAATGATGTGAAATGATTTGACAAATGAAGTACAATTATTACAATGAAGGGACCATTGAAAGTGAACCGACCTTTACAGACACTTGACTTGACTTAGAGACTTTCCATAATTACCTTTTTAAGTCTTACACGTTATTGAATTTAACATTAAAATCAAATTTCTCTAATTTTTCCTTTAAATTCCAAATCTATATATAATTTTTTTGTTTTTTTTCTAAGCATGATGTGAAATGATTTGACAAATGAAGTACAATTATTACAATGAAGGGACCATTGAAAGTGAACCGACCTTTAAAAAAAGAAGATTGATGTGTTGAAAGTGAATTCTACCGCTTAAACATTTGTACATGGTTTCTCAACTTTTTTATTAAATAATCTAACCGACACTAGATGAACAACAGCCAGACTTTTATAAGCCAGAGTTCAATGTAAGACAAGTGGTAAATATTTAAGCATATAAACGAAAAATAAAAATACCATCACCGAATAAAACATAACGATATGTGACGCGGAAAATAATTATGCTAGCCATATACCGGTACGCCATCCACCTTACCGGATTGTAACAATCCACTCCATTGCTGCATGAATGAAAAATTAAGAAAGTGGGTGACCTTGAATGATACTTATCTTCTTCTTCTTCCATGATCCATCCCACAAATTACCCATTCACAACATAATCTGCGAGTTGAAGGAGATCTCACCTGGTGGCTTTGGCTTTGGCTTTGGCTTTGTCTGGAGGATATGGCTGAGATGTTTGTTTTAGTTGTGGCACTGGTTTGCATGAGCATGAGCATTTGTAGGGGGGATTTGCAAGCGGACCCAAAGGATTGCCATCCTCAGTTCATGAGTCTGGTTTCGTGCTTTCAATTTGTGCAGGGCAACGACAAAACTCCCACCCAGGATTGCTGCGCAAATCTGAAAACTGTCCAGCAGAGCGCGCCCAAGTGTCTCTACATTGTTATAAGGGACAATTCTTTACGCCTCGGTTTCTCCCTGAACGAAACTCTCGCCCTGGAGATGCCCTCCATCTGTAAAGTCAATGCTAACATATCCGAATGCCCAGGTATTCTTCTCTACATAATCATACAACTGTCTGTATTATTAGTATTTTTGTGGACATTGATGGAATTATTGCTTGTATATACAGCCCTTCTCCACATTTCGCCATCGTCACCGGAAGCCAAGAAATTTGACCCCGACAATACCTTGCTGCCCAATGGTAAGATATCACATCATTTATTCATTTCACTAACCCTCTTGTGCATTGATAATCTCAAGCCAGTATTACTACATTTAAAAGTCAATTTTTTGAAGAGGAAAGATTAAATATAACTAGAAATTTCTAATCAAGATTCATAATAGAAAAGTTAACATTGAAAAGGGGTATGAAATTGTGTAAGATTAGTATGACATTCCTTATGTCACGAAGTTGTGTTAATAGAGAACAATCATGTTGCAGCACTTGGTCTCGTCGATTACTCAAGTCTTGTAGGCATTATCAAACTATTTCATTTCATTTCAACCCAACACTTTTTGTTGATTGTTAAGAGGATAGTGGGTTGTAAATTACAAAACAAACTTGTATAATCATCAAAATTTATAATATATAAGTTATTCAATGCAACTAAATATGAATGTCAAGGGGATAGCTAGTTGAGGTAACAATGCAAGTTACATTGGGAAGGATGTAGTTTGATGTTTTGGTGAAGTGGGGTTATGTAAAGTGAAAGAGTGTAAATCAACAATTGTAATTCATGCAAAACTTATGACCATTGATTCCATTTTAATTTTTGTGCATGCAATGTTAAATAACAATAATTTCAAGTAGATAGTATTTTCAGAGTCTATAAAGTAAATTGTTAAGGATTTCCAAATAAAATAATGTAAGATTTTTTCTATCAACATTTCAGCTCACACTTTGTGAATCAAAATGAGAGAATAAAATGATCAGATTATAGACTTGGGTATTCTATTTAAAAATATGACAATGAAGTCCAATAATTTTGGGTGGTTGGGAAGATTAAGTCAAAAATAGAGAACAATATAAATTAATAGAAAACTTACAAATTATTAAAAGTGAATATTTTTAACATTAAAAATTAAAATATTTCATTTAAAAATTTACTCAAATAATAGATGATTGCAATTTAATAAGTAATATCTATTTAAATATCGAGAAAGGAGGTAGAAAAATATATTTAATAATTTTAGCAAGAGGGATTGAAAAGTAAATTATATAGAGTAAGGTATAAGGGAAAATTAATAAAAGGAAGAAAGAAAACCAATGAAACAAGAAAATAAGAAGGCACGATGAGGGTAAAGAGGTGAACGGTTGGAGAACAAAGTCAACATTAAGTTAGAAAAATAAAAGAAAAAATTAATTAAGAGAGACGCTTGAAATGTAAAGAGTAATTTGATTGATTAATTAGGAGTGTTGTGAAAGGGAGTATAAAAAAATTAAAGATTACAAGTTTGATATGTAATAATATTTTTTAAAAATGACAAAGGAGGTAGAGAGATATGTTTAACATTCATGATAACTAAATAATTATTTAGAGAGAATGAATATTAAAAAAAATTATAGAAAAGTGGGAGAAAGGTATAATGGAATTTAAAGAAGAAATATAAGCATGAAGTAGGCAAGCAAATTGGGGTGGGGGAGGAGAACCATCTGGAGCATGAAGACAAAATTGGCTTGAAGAGAATGAATAGGAAACCAAACAAGAGAGAAGCTTGAAATAAATTCAATGTTTTGCAGTTAAGTTAATGATAAGTCTCCAAGAACAGTTTAATTCAAAGATATTGCTTTTTTTAGACGACATTTGAAGTAGTGGTTCTCTATGGCTAGAACCTGGGTATCTTTTGTATAAATATGATGTCAAGTATTGAAGGAATTTTTTACCATGGACAACATGTCCAACCTTTCTTTTTTATATTTTTAACATGTTCATTGACCCTAAATTTGATGGAGCGACCTATTTCTCTAATATATGACACCCGAAAAGAACAAATAATTTTGTATGCTTCACATCTAAGAGTTGGTTTTAATTTGTCTTTAGATGACTTAACCAAACTTCTAAGATTTTTATGAGGGATAAAATGGGTATAGATGTTCTTACTCTATAATTATTTTGTATTTGTATTAGAAATTCCTTCCACATACAAGAGGTAAGTTGTAGTTTTGTTCAATTTGTCATTCAAAATCCTTGGTCTAACATGTGTATTCTTAGTTGATTTGAAGGCTCTAACAATTTGATTCCATTTATAACCATTCAACTTTAAATTTCTATATTTCAAGTGGAGGTGATGGTGGAAAATGAGGTAGTGTGTTCCTTTGCATGATGTGATAATGTGTTATGTTAGAAGGATAAATTATGTTTCATGATAAGATTGAGAAATGGCAATGTGATGGAAAAGGAGAAAGATTTGAATAACATGAAAGTCATTAAATATTTCAAGGTGAGTTGGGTGGTGATGGTGAGGGGCTATTTCAAATGATAAACTCAAAGAAACCCACTGTTACATGCACAAAGTTCAATGATTACCCAATACATGATTTAAACATGTAATCTCAATGAAAAGAGGTGTCTCTTTGTGGTCTTTTGTCAACCACATATTGGCATGGCCAACATATGTTCGAGAGTTTTTTGTAAAATGATATTTTTAAATGCAAATGTTGATGAATTAACTCAAGGAGAGGCTTAAGTTTTTCGTCAATAATTGAGGGGTTACAACATAATAGCTGGAGGATGTTGTGAATAATGGCATTGAAAAGAAAAACTATGCATTGTGGATGCATATTAGATGATAATAATTGATAAAATCATCATCGATTATATTATCCATATAACTAATTGTTGATCATATTAGATTAAAAAAATAGTGGAACAAATCATTGGTGATGAAAAGTGATTACAAGATGTTTTTCATAGTAAAAATGGTTATCAATGTAATAGCTCATTGACACAATTCCTGTTCCCAATGACATTTTTTCAACTCATTTAAGCACTTTTCAAACCAAAAGGAAACTCATCTTCAATAATTTTGTCATCCTCATATCAACAAGACCATTACATCGTCAAGGACAATTTCTAATATCACGCCCATATAATAATAATCTATATAATATTATAATATATTATAATATTATTAATATTAATGTAGTGTATATTTAATATTATACTATATATTATTAAAAATATAATAGAATTATAGTATATGATAGTAGTATAATAATATAATATATAATATATTATAATGGTATATACTATAATATATAATAATATTTTTATTATACTAGCATATTTATTTGAGATAAATCTATGTAAATTATGTCACGAGATATCATTCTCAACACGCCTATATTATATTGAATTTGTCACATAAGTGGAATAGATGTCTTGAGAATGATATCTTTTGATGTCTTTTATATAAATTTATTTATTTCATTCAGCCTCTTATGCATAGATAATCTCAAGGTAGTGTTATTACTCTTATAAGCAAATTTTTTGAAGAGGGAAGATTAATTAGAACAATAAGTTTTATAATCAAGATTTATAGTAAAAGAGTTAACATCTAAAAAGGGTCTAAAATTGTAAAATTTTAGTATGACAACCCTTGTGTCACAAGGTTGTGTTAACATAGAACGACTATGTTGTAACCCTTGTTCTCAACAAAACCTACCAAATGAAATCTCACCAAATAATATATGACTAGTAAATGATGCCTTCTACCTTGTTATTTTTTTGAATCAGAATCTATTGAAGATCCCAGAAGAAGAACAAAATCTGAGAGATAGTGAATCTATATTATGCTAGGTCAATAAATGATAGATATGTAACATGCAAACTAAAACTCAAGATTTCAAAATAGGAACATTGACATTCATCTACCCAAAAAAATATGACTTTATTTCGGAATGAACCATAACCGAGGATCTACTAGATATAATTGAATGTAAAAATAAATTATACGTGTAGTAACATAATTAAAAGAATCATAAGAAACAATTACTCAATAATTGAAAGATTACAATATTAACACTAATATCATTAGCTATAATTTTTTTAGGAAAGTACATTATATTAAAAAAGATAAGTGTATCCTCACTTCTTCATAAATGTGGGATTATCTTTCACAATGATCTAAAAAATACCTAAACAAATGAAATAAATATATATAGAAAAAAATCATTAAAAAAAATAAAAACTTATAATATCAATAAATTGGAACACTTACTCAAAAAAAAAACTATATAACTTGATAACAACTCATTCATATAATTATTGAAATATAATCAAACATTTATATCACCGACTTGAAATTTTGAAGAAAAAATTAAATATATTTTCCAATACTTTTCCACCAATCACAATTAAAAAAAACTTTGTTAACATATAACATGTCCATTTGTAATATTTGAACACCCAGCCAAAAAAAATACTGAAAAAAATTTTAAATACTCACAATTTACTTTCAGCAAAACGTTTCCGTTTATGGGATTTGAATACAGAATTTAAAAAACAACAGAAAAACAGAGAATTAAAAATATATATATAAAAATAAAAACCAAATATATTTCCCAATATTCACTTACAATTCTCAATATAAAAATGTCCAATTGGGAGGATGAAAAAATAGAGATTTAAATAACATTCAATGACCAATATGGTCTATTGAAAAATACTGCCAACTGATAAACTTGTTGAGGATTTAAAATATTGACTTCTATGTTCTCTCTTCTAAATATAAATCTAGTAATGAGATTTAAAACCTCAAAAATTAAATATATTATACAATTAATTTTAAAATAACTTTACATATTACTGCATTTTAAAGAAATTAATTTTAAAATCAAAATTTAAAAAATTTCATTTATTCATCGATCAATTCAAATAATTATCTGAATTTGTAGGAATATGCTCTATAAAATGAAGTTTCAGTGAGAACATATCAATAAAAACGCCTCCAAAATAATTAATAATTCATTTCAAACCTTTTAATTGATTAATGCCCAAAAAAAATCATGACAAAAGCTTTATATCCATGTGAAAAACATACATATGAAATTTACCTCGAAAATAGCATTCCTTTAGTATTTTCATCCTTGTACTTGCTTGGATTCACATATACATGATAGTTAAGTTTGCTTTTTTTTATTAGTAATCAATCGGAATTTATTTTTAAAATAGACATATATCAAATGGGTTGTAATTCAATGGTGAAAATGATAGTATAAAAGGAGCTGCTTAACTATTTACTAAGATTCAAATATCAGGAAACATTAGAAAAGAGATGAACCCTGAATCGTAACTTGGGTACTTTTGACCTGTGTAAAAATTAAGATTTCAATAAAAAAAATACTAAAATGAAAAAACATTTTATACATCTAATCCAAAAAAACATTAAATACACCTAATCCATATAAAAATAGAATTTCAAAAAAAAAAAACAATAAAACAAAAAACGTTGTATACACCTAATCCATATAAAAAAAAAAAAAATCACTAAAACAATTACACATACATTTCTGACATTACCTTGCCATTTCATTCATTTTAAAGCCAATGACTAGACATCCGATGCTTTCATTTATAACCAATTTCTTTGTTCCTTCATTCGTGTGCTCATCGTAGTTGGATACCATGAGTCTGTTGGATCTCTTCCCTATTCTTCTCATTAATGTTTTTTTCATCAATTCATATTCATATCCATCATACAATGACTGTGCTCCTCTAGATGCAACTACTTCACCATCGAATATCCTTTCCAAACTTTTAGATCGAGTTACTGTGAAAAATCAAATGGAATATGACCCATGCTTGTCATTCGTTTGAAAAATCTGGCGAGATATGTTATGGCTCAATTACAGCCTATTCTGACTTCAGTGTGTGCAATTGTCGAGACGCCTCCCACATATATAATTGCTCTGATGGTGATTGGAACTCCTTAGCAAAACATCATTTTTAGTAGTTTTTATTTTTTTGCCAATGTTTACCATTTTAATAAGTGTTTTCTTATTTTCTTTGAAGGGAAACCACTCAACGGCGAGCACCATAAGAGGAGATTCACACCAGGCAAGCAACTTCTAATTAACTTATTTTTTGATTCACCTCTATTTTCATAATAGTTATTTTCGATGTTTTTATTTTCATAGTAGTTAATTTTGACGTGGATTTATATTTAAAATTAAATAGATCCGTGTTCAAATCTTAGAAATGATATGTTAAGTAAACTTAAAATTTTCATATATAGAGGGAGGTTATAATAAATCAAAAAACAATTGTCAGTATTTTATTAAAAGTTATAATAATAAATCAAAAAGTCGTGTCTCAAGAAGCATTCAAGGTTGGTGTTTTTATATGGATTATGCCAAACAAATTTAAAACCTCAACTTGTTAGAAGATATAATAAATTAAAAAAATAGATTATATTAAACAGCTTAAAACTTTTGATTATAATAATTTAAAAATTTTGTAAATATTTTATTGAGCATTTTTATTTGTGTTTATATGTGAATTTGCATTTACAAGTAAATTGATTTCATTAGAATTCCATAAATAATATTTTTTATGCTAATCAAGAGAAAGTGTAGTGTTTTCATATGAATTTATATTTATTATTTACACATAAATTGATCTCTGTTCAAATCTCACAACCATGCCAAGCAAGTTGGTGTGGATTTACATTTTTTTACAAATAAATTGATTCATGTTAAAATTGTCTAAACAAACTGAAATGGATTTAGATTTATTTCTTACAAATAAAATAGTTCGTGTGAATTTACATTTATTTCTTATAAATAAATTAATTCATGTAAGAATCTTCAAAATAACATACTCTATGTTAATCAAATTGATGTGAATTTACAAATAAATTGGTCCATGTTAAAATCTTTCAAACAAAATGATATGGATTTATATTTATTTTCAACAAATAAATTGGTTTGTGTTAAAATCCTCAAAAAAAAAAAAAAAAAAAAAAAGGCATGTTCCATGCCATGCAAGTTAGTTTGATATGAAAGTTTGATATTTTAGTTTGAATTTATATTTATAAATAATTTGATCCCTTTTTAAATCTCATAAATGATATGTTTATGCCAAACAAGTTTAAAACTTCATTTACATGTTCTATGTTAACTTGCTAAGCATTTAAGCATTTTTGTTTGTATTTGTTCTTGTTTTTAAGAAGATGTTGAGAAATTATAGGAGCGTTTTTTTAATTTCCAATCTTATGTTTTTTAAAATTTTGTGCAATATATATTACTTTGAAAAATTAAGAACAGTTTACTTTTAAAAAAATATTTAGAAAAAAAAGAATAAATTTAAATGTATATAAATGTATAGTTGACAATTAAAAAAATAACCCACCCTTCAAAAAGTTCTTCCTAAACAATAACTACTCCTTATTTTAAAATGCAGATATTTTATACACAATATTTAAAATTTTGATAATGCATAAAAGCCGTGAGGCAGTAACCCCAACATAAAACCCCTCTGTTAAGATTTGATTGTGCGTTTACATTTACTACTAAATTGATTCGTGTTTATTAATTTAATTGCAGCTACCTGTGGAATTTCAGCCGGGATCTTCGCAGCAACAACCGTGATTATCATCATCGTGATCTACCAAAGAGTTAAGCGGAAAAGAAGGGAGCAGAGAGATGAGGAGGGGAAGGACATTAAAGCCTATATGGATCCCCATGATTCCAGACCTCCTTCAGTAGAGAACTTTTTACACGGAGAAAGTCCCACCAGATATACTTATGCTCAGATCAGACGATACACCAACAATTTTTCAGACAAACTGGGCCAAGGAGGTTTTGGCACAGTTTACAAGGGTAAGCTGCCCAACGAATGCCTGGTAGCTGTAAAAATTCTGGACAAATCAGAACACAATCGAAAGCAGTTCATGAATGAAGTAGCTACAGTTGGAAGGATCCACCACATGCATCTGGTGCGGCTTTTGGGGTATTGTTTCCAGGGATCTGAAAGAGCCCTGGTTTATGAGTACATGGTCAATGGTTCCCTCGACAAATATATTCATGGAAACGATCAGACTGCATTGGACTGGAAACAATTGTATTCCATTGCACTGGGGACTGCTCGTGGGATTGCTTATCTACATGATGCCTGCAGAAGCCGCATTTTGCACTGTGACATAAAGCCCCATAATGTACTCCTGGATGCAAATTTCTCGCCAAAAGTTGGAGACTTCGGATTGGCAAAACTAACAGATAGAGAAGAAAGCCATGTATCCATGACAGGGGCTAGAGGAAAACCTGGTTATGTGGCTCCAGAGGTGTGGTCTAAAAACTACGGGCCCATTAGTGTCAAATCAGATGTGTACAGCTATGGTATGCTGGTGATGGAGATGGTAGGAGGAAGAAAGAACTTTGACATGGAAGAAACCAGATCCAGCAGATTTTACTATCCTGAATGGGCATTCAAACAAGTGGAAATGGGTGAATTTGCGAAACTGAGAGGGGGAAATATAGCAAATGAAGAAGATGAAAGTATGGCGAAGAAGCTGAGTCTGCTGGGACTGTGGTGCATTCAGTATATTCCTTCTCAACGACCTTCGATGAGTCAAGTGATTCAGATATTGGAAGGAACTGTTAACATAACAATTCCTCCTCAACCCTTTCCTCAATCTGTAGAAACTTCAATTCAGACCTCTGCCTCTACTGAGTCATCGTCGAGTATAATTTCATAATTATTATTGCAATCCAACTAAATAATTTGCAGAGTGCATTGTGTATTTAATGAGAGTTGAGCACTTTTTCAATTTCACATTGTGTTTGGAATATTTATAATTTAATAAATATAAATTAAAATAGTTTATTGTTTTTTAATTAGTTAAAGTAGAGTGATATGACTATTTTTTTTTTCAATTTAAAAAAACTTACATTGTCTAATCATTTGCCAAAATTAAAATTTAGTTAAAGTTTTAAAAAGTATTTTATTATATAACGATTTGATCGTCTCACGGTTTTGTAGATGGTCTGTGGTTTTCATGGCCAGCCATTGGAACAACTATATTGTACATAAATGTAATCCCTAGAAATTATAGGAATAGACGTGGACATAGTCTTCCTCCCTATATTGGAGGAGTTCCCTGGTAACTAGAGTTTATATACTTCTTGTAGTTCGAAATCTAATCCTCTTGCGTTTGCTTATAAAGGCAACACCGGCTCTGTTACTGGTGGATTTGTAGCACTTGAAATAGAAATATTAGTGCGCTGCCCATGATCAATATCATCCATAATAACTTCATTTAAAACAGATTTTGACTTTTCCATATGGCCTTTTTGATGACCATAAACTCCCCCTTCATCAAAAATCACATCTCTTGACACAATTTAGACCAAGGGGGAGTATGTTGGTAACTGATGCTGGATCATCCAGTCTCTATGCATGCACGATTTAGACCATCAGTTTTCCATCAAGCTCATTGTAAATTAAGATTTATATGACGAGAACAAGAACCATCATTTGGAATAGACCAATATAAATAATGCACGGAAGTCCATTTATCTTGTTATAAACAGAGCATATAAGTTCAACCATTTGTGAGAGAGTTGGAATTCATTGTCTGATATCATATATTTGACAGTGATAGAAATACACACAAAACTTCAAGACAAATTATGCACAACATAAAATTGAATCAACATTTCGAACCACACAATGTGGTTCAACAACTTATGTATGGACTTTCAACCTCTCAGGACTGTCCATGATATTTATAAGAATTTAGATTTTAGTCCCTACTCCGCCAACCCCTCCCCAATAAAAAACATGTTGAGAAATGACAATAATTTTGTAAAATACAATCCATGGATAAACAACAATCTTAATTCAAGAAAAGGCAATATTTATGCATAAAGATGTTAATACTTACTTTGAAAAATCACATACAGCATTCTATAATAGACAGGCATACAACAACCTGAAGGGCAAAGGCACATAAAACATTGGTGCCCTGATCTATCATTTTTTCTAGAGGCTGAATCAGACCCAGAAACACGAAAGCTTGAATTTTCATAGAGAGAATCAGATAATTGCTTTATTGTTATTGTCATTGTTAATGACTTATTTGATTCTTCATCCAACTACCTTAAAACATCATTTAATATAAAATACTAGTTATCTTGAAGAGCAAGAAAAAAAGATTGGATGAACATGTGTGTTCTCATGGAAAGTCAAAAGCTGGAGGGTCCAATAAAATGCAATCAATCTCCAAAGCATTTGAGTCCCTGATATTGTGTTGTGTGGCATGATCTTGGGTGATCAGAGGATTGATGGCCAAGGCAAGGAAGTCAAACCCCCAATACCTCGAGTCCCCAAGTTGGTGCCATGTGGCACCAACACAGAGTCTCAGGGCATCAGGGGTTTGACTTACCTACTTTGGTCTCCAATGCTTTGATCACCCAAGATCATGTCATGCGGCATGATCCCAAAGATGCAAATACTCTACACGGACCTTTATAGTTAGATCAAAAATGTGGATGCCCAAGAAATGGAATATACAAATATTTTCAATGCTGAAAACTTACTTTCTGAAAACTTTGGGTCCACTATTGAGCTTGACCTCTACACCTCTACACAAACACCTGTTGGAATATCCAGTGTCCTAGACAAAATCAAACACTCTATTTGTAGCCATGAAGACATAGTGTTGCTTACTTTTAAAACTCCACACCACTATGTAATGTATCAGGATCGATAAAACAAATGAAAATTTTACAAATTTATACAACAAAGCTCAAACAATAAAAAATCACATATACCACTACACAACCAGTGACTATCCCTTGCTAATTTCCAAAACTCAGCATAAACCCTTTTGTGCAAATTGCATTTGCTAAAATACTTATGCTCTCTTTTCATAGTGCATAGATTTTGCAGACCCTATAACCTTTCGACTTCAACAAACGACATTTGCTCAATGGATTTCATTTTAAAGCCTTAAATCCTAATCTGAGAAGCCACTCTATGCAAGCCATTTGCCTCCCTTTCTAGCATACAAAAATGAAAATCTCTATATTGGAAGAATGTTGATGTTCCCATTGATAGAGATGTAACTCAAGACACCGATTCAACAACAAGATGTAAGCTTATATGGAAAATTATCTTATTTATTTAATATCTATAAAAATCAGAAAGAACAATCAACTCAATCACATTAAAAATAAGGCACATGACCCAAAGCAATATTTGGGATACTCTGAAAGATTAAGTAACAATTATTGAGTTTGCATTATGCAATGCAAAGAAAATTTGTCTTAGATTTTACAATTTTTTGATTTAGGCCAAATCATGCATATAACTTATGTCCGTCAAGAAATATAGAAAGCCAGAGATTTGTAAAATTTACTGACATGTTTTACAGTTCCTTGCTTTGTTAAGAAATATATGGTAAATCAATCACTAAATTTGCATATCCTTGAGTCTTTCTTACAGTAATTTTCTCTGCCATTTGTGCAATGTTGTGAGACATGTTTCTAATTAGCAAAATTTATCTGCTAGTCATTTTATTCCCCTGTCACTTACCTTTCCTTAGACTACAATTAAGATACTCAGCAAGTGTTGTGCCAATATCTCAACAAATGTTTTCAATGTGGTATTTAGACATTGACCTATTTCTATGGGGCCATTGTGATTCTCGCTACAAAGGCTTATGGTTCACCTCTCTCTCTCTCTCTCTCTCTCTCTCTCTCTCTCTCTCTCTCTCTCTCTCTCTCTCTCTCTCTCTCTCTCTCTCTCTCTCTCTCTCTCTCTCTCTCTCTATCTATTTATCTGTTTGATTGTTTAAAAGGAAAAAATATTAGAGTAAAAATTTAAACCTATCCACCACAACCATAGCCTTTATGTTTATTTTTTTCTACCTATCTATGTATTTTAATATATATAACATAAATATAATTAACATGAATAATATATATAATAATATATACCATTACTACAAACATTACTAACACACTACCATATTTTCCACCATCACCTCCACTAGAAATATCAAATTCTTCTTATTTAATGCTTCATGCACTAAAATTGAAATGATTTGACTGCTCATTGGTTTCATCTGCAAATGGTGTAGAATTTTTGCATTGCTTTGTCATTATTAAAGTTCACTATAAAATGTTACATCTCTTCCCCACATATATCATTGTCATGACATAACAATTAACATGCCACCTTCTTTCCCACCATCACCCCCTTTAAAAAACTTCTCATAGTTAAGTATTATTTATAATTAAATTGATTAGCATTCAACCTCTCAAAGGTTGTTTTTGTTGAGACTTGAAACAACTTGGACTATTCGATTTACATATAAATTATTAATTTTTAAATAAGGTTTGATGACATGTACATGCAAAGCTCATTTCAATGCACATTGTTAGCATATGACCCTCACCTTAACATCCTTAACTATGCCTAGTATGTCCTAAATAAAAACATCCAAATTTAATTATATATTTTGGCTACCACTTTCCACAAGATTGAGACACCTCACATGTTTATAGCTTCCACAAGTTACATACTATGCCAATCAAGGCCTTAACTACATAAACATAACTAACAGAGTCTATGGAACTAGTTCCCACATATTGAATTTATCTTCATGCAAATTTCTTAGCTCACCCAAATTATAACGCATATCCATTTCAAAACACAAATAAAATGTTATAGAGACCTAGCTACCACCATCGCACCCAATCTTAATATGCAATGCTAAACAATGAACCTCATCAAATCAACATTATAAATTTCTTGCAACAGGTACTGAAGCCACTTCAAAACACTTATTTTATATAGGCACTTTTGGATGCCCAATTTATTGGGAGTAACTTGACATGATTAGAACCTATCCTCAAAAGATAATTTTTAAAGTAAATCTTAAGAGAGCCAAGTGTATATATGGGCAGTCTAGGAATTTTAATGTCATTATAGCACTTACATTTGTATAGAGAAACCCTTATTAAAAGGTCTACTCTGCTCCAATGATAATTAGATTTAGTTACATTTAAAATTTTACCAAACATATAGTTAAAGAATAGAATATAATATTGGTGTTTTCACAATGATATCTCTTGACATGTTCTACATATATTTATTTAAGATATGTATACTAGTTTCATTTTAGAGTAATAATAAATGACTCAATAAAATGAAATATAAAAGTCCATCATCGTTATATTGAATTTTTTTGTTAGAAATAAATAATATTAGGTACCCTTCTTTTATGTTTAGATTATTCATAGACTATATATCGAAACTAGCAATTGCATTGAAAGGTTCAATGAATATGTCAATAGAGGTAAAGATGTAGAAGAGGAGGCAGAGAGGAAAAGGGGACCGAAAGGGAGAGGAGAATTTGAAATGAAAGGAATTGGAAAATGAGAAAAATGCATGAAGGTTTTTCTAATAAAATGAAGACAAACATATATTAAAAGCATGATTATAATAAAGAGTGATGTAGCCAGGGGAAAGGGAATTGTGAGATGGAATGTAGTCTTAGTCCTTCCTATTCCCTGATCTAACAGTATATTTTGTCTCACATTCTTGAATATCATTGAAAAGAGAAAGAAGGAAATATTCAAAGGTCTTGCGATGATTGGATGCTCTAAATTGCATTAAAATTTAGCACTTGTTTTTTAGTGTTATGATTGCCTACTGTTACCTTTTGCAATGTTAGGCTTTCTGACTTATGTATTGTTATATCCCAGGCCATTTTTAATGGAAGCTATTTTAAATTGCCATGAGTAATAGGTGAGATTGGAACATGGTTAGGGTTATTGAAATCCCATGATGTACTTGTATATTTTTGAATTGGACAACCACAAACATTGGCAAATCATGGGGATTTATGCTAGTTTCATAAATAAGCGCATCAACTTGTCCAAGAGTACCATTCATGGCCAAGTTAACCTCCACCAAAAAATTGGTAGTAAACATAACTTGTTGTCCCTTACAAAAAAGAACTATGGCCTCTTATTGATCATCATCAACATCTCCTAATATTTATTGCTTGATATGATTTACATTACTATGTGTAAATGGAAAATTCAAAGATTTCAACATTTCTTTATTATGTATTATAACCATAATATTTATTTCATATAAATGTGTAGAAGAATGAAATGAAGCCATTTCTTTTGGAGACAGTGATGCATCTATTCAAGACATGATAAAATCCCAATATTCAATTTTATATGGTTTGACTCTTTAGTGAAGATTTAACACTCCTATCAGCTTGCACACACATTGGTTTGTCTTGCACCAGAGGCAACTAGGCCAAATCACCGATGATATTGTTAGATCTCCTAAAAACTAGTATGAACTTATGTTTGAGGAAAGCCTCATGTAAATATTGGTCAATATATGTCAAGAATGTTGGGCCTATGAAACTCATTTTGTAAATGAGAATGTAGTGGATATGTGTCAAATATTCTTTTAGAATTTTAAGTGTATTTCATTCAAGTAGTTTCATTTCTTCTATAGGTATATAAATGCATATGTGCATTGGTGAGATTGTGTTACATGTTATAACACCAATTGAACCGAGAAATAAAATTATTTGTTCTGAGCCACATGTGAACTCAAAATGAGCTTGATTTTACTAATAAGTTATGATTTCCCCATACCAGTGGCCTTTTGGGATATGTAGATACTAAAATTTGATCATGAATACTTGATAATGTTAATTTTGGTCCACATTTACCTTAATTGACTTGAACACTTAAATTGATCCTATTTCTCCACCTCACTATATCCCAAGTACTTGTATGTGTCCATCTCTTCTAATTTATTTCACACCTACACAAATACTCTTAATTTGTAAATACATATAAGCATTTGTATGAACATGTCAAATTTTAAAGATCAAATGTCACCTTCTCTAGGTTATAAATTATGTGTGTGGGTCAATATCAATAGTCAATCCTAACCTTATGGATCGGTCTTGATCTTTACCCAACAATGATTAGTTTTCAAATTTAAATCCTCCCTTATAGGTTGGTTCATATTTTTAAGATAGGTAGCATGAGGTTTCACTCATTTGGATTGCTATAAAAACACATCTAAGCCACCTATTCTACCACTTTTAAATTCTATTATTCATACACACTTATACTATTGCACACTAAGCAAAGATTCCCTATTCTTTTCAATTTTTATTCTATTCATTTGAGGCAATATTTAACCAAGTCACAAATTTATTCTATCTAAATCAAGAAAAATATTATCAACTATTCAATTCATCTTTAGATGCATTCATGTAGTAAATAATCACTATTGCACTAAACACTCTAAGTGGGGAAATTGTGTGGGATTGAATTTATCTTAAGAGTACTCTAGATATGTAGACAATGTTCAATTATCATGGGTGTGATTAGGGTCAGCTCATCACATTACACTCCACATTTCATTTTATAGGTTTTTAATTATCACAAATCCTAGTAGGATTTCAACCTCAAAGAGGTCATTTTTAGGGCATTCATGTACAATTGAAGGTCAAATTTCCACATACATTAATATTTCATGCAACCATATGTGACTTTACCATCAAATTCATATTTTCCAATTTAGGTTAATATCGACCCATAAAGGATAGTAATGATAGTTGATTGTGATTGCTTCCAGTTGATTCTGACATCGAATAATTATAGTATTTATTTCATCTAAACATGCATAATCAGTCTGAGTTAGTCATATCCAATTGTCTTTCATTCACACAAAATCAACCTAATAGGAATAAATTAGTTATGTCTTTTTTCTTCTTAGTGATTTTAATAATTAACTTCTTTCATTCACTCATGATTTGTCCATTTTAATACTTTACTTTCACTCTGATAGTTATAAATAATTTGCACCATTTGTTACCCTTCAATTCAATTTATCTTAATTAGATTTAATAGGTAAGTGCAAGAAAATCATGGGCCAAAATGGGGTCTTAAGTGTATTTTTTAAAATTAAAAGTAAGAAATCTCAACTTCTATAGACTATTTGAAATGGATACTTTAAAAAATTGAAGATGATATAATAACATAAATTGTAGCATTTCGAGTCTAGTTACTAGTGTACTATTTATTTCTTAAGTTGGTCAAATATAAGTAGGTCAATATTTAGGAAAAACAGTAGTTAATTGACCATGCACCCACTCATTTTCAAGCATCATTTAGTATTTATTGAAAAGCTTTGGTTGAAAGTTATTTAAGATCATCTAGTTTGGAACCTAATATATTTTTAAATTTTTGATTAATATTTAATTTTTAATTAATTTTAAAAGTGAATAAACCCTAAAAATGATAAATAATTGATAGTTGTCCATGTGCCCCCCTAATTTCTTCAAAAAATTGAAAATTAATTTTTTTTCAATGTGTATATAATTAGGCCTAGTTTATAACCATATAGTTTATTTTGAATTTGAATGAACGGAAAAAAATGATACATAATAAATATAGGCATGTGTATTTATGGCATAAAGTGGCATAAAAAATACATACTTAGAAATTAATATAATATTTAGAAAGAGGAGAGTGTACACGAATAATTTTAAGAAATGTCACAATGAAATTGGATTTTGTTATTTTCAACCAAAAAAATAGATTCAATTGTGTGTCTATAGGTGCAGGTCATAGGCTCAGGAATCCAAGCCATTTCTGAGCATATAGGCATATTTTTTATAGACATAGAAAAAGTGCATACATGCTTTCAGGAAACACATGCACCTTCCTATATGTATGGATGTATATGTGTTTATCTATATGTATCTATCTATTCTCATTAGTCATCACTAGAAACATACAGTGTATTTATTTCATGTGATTTGTGATTACTAAAAACATACACAAAAATACATGCAATATTTTCATAGTCCATATAGTTGTTTAACCCTAGGTTTTTGTGTGTTGTATGCTTAAATGGGTAGAATATCCTAATCACATGGATGAGTTAAACTATTATAAATTAGGACTATCAATTTAATTTATACTAAGTAAATATAAAATGTTAAATTTTATTAAATATGGAAAGTACAATGCCACTTGATATTCTGATAATTAAAATACAAAAAGGAATAATACTTAGCTTATCTTATGTTTTGTAGGGGGATCTGAGAAGTGTAGGTGTAAGAAAAATTTGGCTAAATATCAGGATCCATTCATCATATTCTTAAAATATTATATCTAGATCCCCAGATACGACCATCAACTATTGGACACTAGCATTGATGCTTATTTCCATGTTGTGATACATCTATCTTATACAAAATATTCATTGTATACTTGTGCCTTTCTAGGTTTTTTATCACCCTTTTTATAATATATCTGGATCTCTTACATAGGATGTAGATGATTATTTATGGCTCAAACTTAGCTTTTTACCTTAGGTCATGCAAGCTTAATAAAAATGGGTTAGTGGGATCATAGTGTCGATATGGCCTCAAATACATTATGTCAATTATCACTACCTACATATTCAATATTCTAAGGAGGGTATCAGTCTTATGTAGTTATCCCCTATGTGTGGGAGTGTATGTATATAAGGGTGAAATATACTATATGTGTATCCATGCAGTGATATAGCTTGTAATCTAAAAAAATATTGCGCATGGGCTGCACTCTGAATGCTTCAAACCTATAATATGATCGTTACTATGACTAATATATAAATAAGGAATAATACGGTAGTAGACCTTAATTATGTGATTGATTGAATGAGATTGAATAGGTGTTTACTTATTATTTTCTAGATGAAAAATGAGAAGGTTTTGATTTGTATAAATATATCAAACATTTTAAAAATATATCATGAGAGGGTTTAATAAAACAAATAGGCCAACCTATATGTTTTTAAATATTTATAATTTGGATGACTTTTGAGGTACAAACACTAGATAATAAATATAAAAACTAGTGTTGATGACAATGTCCCTATATGGATGATAGTGTCTGACATGATAAAAAACTACAAAGAATATGTAATTGATAATGAAGGATATAGATCATATTTTAATATTTATTTAGTGTATAGGTGATATGGGTCATCAAAATGATAGGTTCAGACCATAATATAAGTAGTTAGGCATAGTGAGATCATGAATGTGAGCCTTTCAGTAACAAGAATGTGTAAAACTAAAGGGTAGATCCCTTATTATTATTTATTAAATATATAAGATAGAGATTCTATATAAATTTAGATTTATTATCTACATTTTCTATCCATTTAATCTAGTAATGCATAAGGATGAAACTAATAGGTTAAAACAAAGAAATGTAGACTTGGGTGTGTACAACACATCTTGTCCTTGTTTGAGGTCAATTTAAATGTTTCTCTAATATATGACCTGTAACCAAGATTATGTTATAGTATCATTTTATATAATCTAAATCTAAAATAATTTGAAATAGTATAAAGTAAAGAGAAAAGGGAAGGAGTGTACCTATGTGTCGATGCAACCATGTTTCCCCTTAGTAGTTTGATTTGATAAAGATGATTCCTTATAAATCATAGGAGCTGAGAAAGGTTCATAATTAAAATTTAAATATCTAAAGAGGGAGATTGAAGGGTGATCATGCCCCAATATGGTGTAAGGATAAGTTATGACAATGTCATCAAGATCACTGAATCTTAATCACACAAGTCAAGTCTACTTATAATCTAGTGAGGCTAAGGGGTATAACCAACTCAAACTATAAATGAAATTAATTCTAAGGTCATTTATTATGTTTAATCTCAACTACATTACTTAAAGGATCCAACTACTTCAGACAGATAAATCCTCAAATTATGCATCTTGGTGTAATTGGTGATTTTTGGTAATATTATTATGGAGATGTAATTAGTAAATTGGTAATTTTTGGTGTATTAGCATGGCATATGCACCTGTAATATGTCTCAAGTTGAAGTATCTATCAAAATTTAACCTGTACTCTATAAATATGCAGAGTATGTGTCATAAATTTAAAAAATGATATCCAAAATCTATGAAAATGGATGCAAAAAGTGTGTGAATTTTGATATTTTCACTATATGAATGCAACTACTAAAATGAATTGAATGATTGATAATGAGTGAAATTAAACTATAACAAAATATATTTATACTGGGACTATGACTATTGAAATAAATCAAAATTTGAATTGGGAATAAAAATGTTATTTTGCTCAATGGGTAGTAGTTTGTATAGAGAGTGTTTTTCAATTGCTAAATATGTATTGAGTGGCCTTGTTGTGTTCATATAATGGTAGATTTTAAATATTTTTTTTAACCTAATTTAATAAAATTTTGAGAGGGACAACATGAAGTGTCTCAAATTTGAAAATTAACTATTACAGCTTGGAAGATGAAGCCGCACTAGTAGACAAGTAATGAACCCAAAAACTAACAAAAACAAAAATATTACCAATAGGCCAAGATATTGAAATAATACTCTAAATTTATTTGTATTTATTTCTTGAAATAATTACAAATTCAAACCATGCTTAAATAATCTTCAACTCAGAAATTAGATTTTACATGCAAAATTTGAAAAAAAATAAAATCTAAAAAAAATGCTTATTTTTAAAAACTCTCAAAATAGCCCAAAAATATCTCAAAATATCTTAAATACTATAATTATAGTATGGGATGAAATTCAACTGAATTTGAATTTTGGTTGTAGAAATATACAATTTATAAAATAGAAAAAACTCTAAAAAATAATTAAATCATAATTTTAGACCCTTAAATGATCATGTACAGCTTCTAAAAAATATCAAAAACATTGCTATGTCAGTAAAACATCCTAATACAGCAATAATTTTTTTTTTGACATGTGGATGAGCTCAAACAGAGTTATGAGTCAAAAGTTATGGCCTCTGGAAGGTTGCCCTATTTTTTCTACATCATTCTCCTCTGATTGAAAACAACTCAGCTCCTATGAGTTGCCTCAATTATACTGCTACCATTTTTCCTTGTCAATCTATTTTAGTTCCCATTATTTAATCTAAGTGTTCTCTTCTTACTTAAATCCTTCCGACTACTCCAAATATCTGTTATAATTCCCTTGCCTTGTGCTCATTGTCTTCATATCTGAAACCTCAACTATTTTTTTTCTTCTTCTTTAGAAATTTCTACTCCCAATTTACTTCTTCATATTCGTCATCTTCACTATCTTCTCCATGGAATTCATATAAATCTTAAACATTAAATATTGGAGATATATCAAAATTTTGTGGTAAACTTACCTCATAAGCATTGGCATTGATTTTCTTCACAATTCTACATGGTATAATTTTATTGTACTTTAGCTTATTGTATGCACCTTTTGGAAACCTCTATTTTCTCAAGTAAACATTACCAACTCTCCTTAAAATACCTTGTATTTTCTTCTGACATTTGATACTACTGTATATTTCTCATTACTTTCCTGCAACTTTCTTCTTACTCTTTCTTGCAACTGAGGCATATGCTCTACAAATACTTTTGCATCATCATTAATTCAATCTACGATTGGTAATTATACCAAATCTAAAATACCCATAGGATTTATCCCAAAAATAATTTGAAAAGGTGACTTTCATGTTGATCTATTCACTAAACTGTTATATGCAAACTTAGTTTGTGGTAAAGCTAAGTCCCATTGCTTTGGCTTCTCTCCCACTATGCATCTCAATAAATTCTCAAGCTCCTATTCAAAACTTTTATCTATCTATTTTTGGGTGATATGCATTATTGAATTGTAGCTTAGTACCCATCTTTTTCTACAAATTCCTCCAAAAATGACTTAGAAATTTTGGGCACCTAATTGAAGTAATAGTTTTTGGAACACCATGCAATCTCACAATATCCATAAAAAATAATTATGCAACTCTAGTGGCATCATTAGTTTTATTACATGAAATGAAATGAACTATTTAAAAAAAATTGTCTACAACAATAAAAATTTAATTATTACCTCTTATGCATTTGGCAATCCCAACACAAAATCCATACTCAAATTTATCCATGGCCCTTTTGAAACTAGTAATGGCATGTATAGCCTAGTATTTTGTGCATGTCCTTTAGCCACCTGATATATTCTGCATCTTGAAACATATCTTATCACATCTCTCTTCATCTTTGGACAAAAATACTTTTCCTCCACCAAAGTTATTGTCTTCATCTTACCAAAATTTCCAACTAAACCACCACTATGTAATTCTCTTATTATAATTTCTCGTATAGACCCAACTAGAATGCATAATTATTTCCCTTTAAAGAGACAACCTTCTCGTATAAGATAATCATCATGAATAACATTTTTCCCACTTGTTAATGCATTCCTACACTTCTCAACTACCTTGTTAAAATATGGATCAATATCATATAATTTGTTAATAGCTTCAAATCTAACTACTTCACTCACCATAGTAGTTAATAATGCTACCCTCCTGCTCAATGCATCAGCTCCCTAATTTTGATTTTCTAATTTATGTTTCAACATAAAAGTATACCTTCACAAGAAAAAAAAACCCACTTTTCATGAATACTATTCAACTTCTTTTGTGTATTCACATACTTCAAAGTTTCATGATCTGTAAATAGTATAAACTCCTTAAGCACCAGATAATGCCTCCAATGTCTTAATGCCTATACAATTGCATAAATTTCAACATTATAAGTACAATATTTCATTATTACCTCATTCAATTTCTCACTGAAATATGCTATTGGCTTTCCTTCTTGACTCAACATAACACCAATTCCCACAAATGAAGCATCACAATCAACCTCAAACACTTTGTTAAAATTTGATAATGCTAAAATTGGCCTCTCTGTAATCTTCTTCTTCAAAATTTAAAAGTTTTTTGTGGCTGCTCTAGTCCATATAAATTCCGTCTCTCTCATGCAATCTATTATTGGTACCACAATACTACTAAATTTTTTAATAAATTTTTTGTATAAAGTTTCTAAACCATGGAAACTTCTTACCTCTATAAAGATTTTTGGAATAGGCCACTCAACAATTGATGTTATATTTTCTTCATCCATTTCCACACCATCTATTGAAACTATAAATCTCAGAAATAAGAAACTATTATGCATAAACTCGCACTTCTTCAAATTTGCATACAACTTCTCTTTTCTTAACAAATCCATTACCATTCTCAAATGTTGTAATTGTTCTTCTTTAGTCTTACTAAATATAAAAATATCATCAAAATAAATAACCATAAACTTACCAATATATTCTCATAACATTGTATGCATCACCCTCATAAATGTGTTAGGTGTATTAGATAACCCGAATGGCATCACCATCCACTCATATAAGCCATCCCTAGTCTTAAATGTAGTTTTCTACTCATCTCTTTCATGAATTCAAATCTAATAATAACCACTCCTTAGATCAATCTTGGTAAAATATTTTACTCCTACAAGCACATCCATCATATCATCTAAATGAGGTATAAGAAACATATACTTTATTATAATTTTATTAATTTTTATACTATCCACACACATTCTCCATCCTCCATCTTTCTTTAGAGTTAGCAATGTTGGTGTTACACATAGACTCATACTCTCCCTTATCACTTTATTTCTTAGCAATTCAGTAAACTATTTATTTAATTTTACATATTCTTTTGGACTCATCCCATAAGCTAGTTGATTGGGTAGAGATAATTCTGGAATATAATCAATGTGATGTTGAATATCTCTCTTTGGTGGTAAACCATATGGTAACTCATCAAGCATAATATCTACATATTCTTTCAAAACTCTTATTGCTTCTATTGGTATTGGCACCATTTCTATCTATTCATTCTTTTTTACTAGTACATAACAACTTGCTACCTTCATATCTTAGATAAATTATTTAGTACAGAGCATGATTTTTATCTTCCCTTCCTCTCTAAGATGTAACAAAACTACCTTTGTACCACTTTTATAAAAAATGTATGTGTTATTTTCTCTATCATGAATTACTTTCCTATCAAATTGCCACAGTGTCGCCAATAACACATGACATGCATCCATCAGAATAACATCACATCATATTTTATTATTATACTTTTTTCCTATAGAAAATTTGAGTAAGCACATTTTATCTACCATAACCTCATCCACATTCTTAAACCATGAAATCAGATAAGGGTTAGGATGCTTTTCATATTATAGGTTTAGTTTCTCAATCATTTCTTCAGAAACCATATTTTCACAACTACCACCATCTATAATTACGTTACATACTTTTACACTTGAAATACATCTTGGTCAAAAAATATTTGATCAAAACTATACATAACCATCTTGTTTAATTTACACATGTTCCTTCCTTGAAGTGATCATGGTTCTTCTCATCATGAGATTCTCTCCAACATCTACTGGTGCAACTTTAGTATTTTGCTCTTCTATTTCAGCCTCAATTAGATTTACTCTTGGGTAATCTTCTTGTCTCCTTTATTGATCTTGATATTTTGGACACTCAAATAATCTATGCCCTTCTTCTCCACATCTATAATAGACATAAGAACTGTGTTGATTTAAAAACTATCATCTAGCACCACCGTAACCTTGTCCTCTCTAAAATCCTCTTCCCCTTTGTTGGTATTGAAACCCTTGCCATTATCATCTTTCCTTTATGGACCACATGATGATTCACCTTTATTAGCATTAAATCTATCTCTGGTGGTATTAAACCCACCTCATCCCCTTATTTTTTGGATCCGCCTCTACTTGGACCATTAGATGTCCTTCTAAAATTTTATCTATTTTATTTTTTTTTGCTTTCAAAGGTAATTTATAAGCCTCCTCCATGTTAATTAATCTAAGAATGTTTAATTCATCTTAAAAATAAAATTTCAAACCTTTTACATACCTTGCAGCCATCTACTCTTATGTTTCATCATACTCCACTCATATGGAAAACTTGTAAAATTTATTTGTTTACTCTTATATATTGTGATCTTTTTGCCTTAAGTTTTGAAATCTTCTGTATAGGATTTGTGTATAATCTTAGGAATAAATTTTTCCCTCAACTAATTATCCATATTTCTCCATGAGTTAATATTCTCTTTACATTTTCTCTATCTCTCTTTCTATAGGTGATCCCACTAAATCATTGCGTGACCTTTCAATTTTGTGTATGCAAATTTTACCTTTTTGTCTTCTCTCATAGTCTTCCACTCGAAGAATTTCTCCATGATATTTATCTAATATATCAACTCCTCTCATTTTAAACTACCTCCATAATCTAAAATATCAACCTTGATACCTTCATTTCTTTTTTTTAACCTTGAACCATCCTCTCTTTCATCGATCGTGGTTGATCTTATTGTTCTTCTTGTTGAACTTCTTCATTATGATCTATGTCCTCCTCATCACCACCTTCTCTTCTCTACTGATTTATGATAACCTTTGTTAATTATTAAACTTACCTGTACATCTCTTGTATAGTTTGGTTCATCTATGCCATACCTCTTCATCCTCTCACCATTCTTCTCTCCTCCAAGATTTGAAGTTGCTCTGATACCAAATAATAAACTTAAAAAATAAAAAGAATAATAAAATTACTAATAGACCAAGATCTTGAAATAATACTCTAAATTGATTCATATTGATTACTTGAAATAATTACAAACCCAAACCATACTTAAATAACCCTCAACTTAAAAATTAGAGTTTACATGCAAAATTTTAAAAAAAAAACTAAAATCTAAAAAAAAATGTCTATTTTTAAAAACTCTTGAAATATCTCAAAATATCTTAAACATTATATTAGACTATGGGATGAAATTCAACTGAATTTTATGTCTAGTTCTAAAAATATACAATGTTTAAAAATAGAAAAAAACTTTAAAAAATAATTAAATTATAATTTTGGACCCTCAAATGATACACGTATGGCTTATGAAAAATATTAAAAACATTGTTAAGCTAGTATAACATCCTAGGACAGAAAAAACTTTTTTTATATGATCATTTTGGTGTGTGGAAGAGCTCAAATGAAGTTATAAGTTAAAAGTTATGGCCTTCGGAAGGTTGGCCTATTTTTTCTACATCATTTTCCTATTTTTGTTAACCTAATTTTATAAAAGTGTAAGAGGGACAACATGAAGTGTCTCAAATTTTAAAATTATCTATTACAACTTGGAAGATGAAGCCGTATTGGTGGACAAGACTATCTGACCTAATGTAGTATTGTCTTAGAAAGACAGAAACTATAGGAATTTAGCTAACAAAATTATGAGTAGAATAGATATGTCTAAATTATATTTTTAATAATTGAAAGAGAATGAGTATAATAGTGAAGGATCTCTTAGAGAATAAGTGCACAAAGTTGGGGGACAAAAAAGGGCTTATCTATGAACATTTATTTTCTAAAAAAAAAGAAATCTCAACTTTTGTAGATTATTTGAGATGGCTACACACAAAATTTGAAGATGATATAAGAACATAAATTATATAATTTTGATTTTAGTTTATAAAACACTAGTGTTTTTTTTAAATGGTCAATTATAAATAGTTAAGACATCTAAAATTTGAAGAGGAACTTTTTTTTTTTTTGAAATATAGAGTAGATAGTTGGTTGTGGGGCCACTCATTTTTTGAACATAGTTTAGAATTGTTTAAAACCCTTTGGTGTAAATTTAGATAAGATCATCTATTTTGTGACCTATGTTTTTTTTTAATTAGTGAATATATTTTTTTTAATTTTACATCTAAATAAATCCTAAAAATTAAAAAAAATGGATAATTGACCATGTGGACCCTCCTAACCACCTAAAAAATAATGCATACATACATACTATAATAAAATTACTGAGATATTCAAACAGAATGATTTTATATTATGTAGAATAAGAAAATATAAGAGATTACATAGTGATAATTGATAACAAAATAAAATATTGGATAATATAGCAAATCCACTTCGAGGGGGCAACCTCCACAACAATGCACTAATACCAAAATACTTAAATTGATGATTAAAGACTAACCACTACCTTCTATATATAGTCTACTTAGCCAAGGTTATTTTATAGGCTAACTTATCTAAAAATATAGATAAATATAATAATTAAATAAAAGAGGTATGTAAGCCATAAGTCAGCCACACATATCTCTGGACACACTAATGGTTAAGGGCATAGCAAGCCCTTCCCTTTAAAAACAACATTGTCCTCAACATTGTGACAACTCTGGATGTTGCTATGCAAATGCTTCCACATGGCAGATTTTTCAATTTGATCAGGTATTCTATAATTGCTTTCGAGTGTAGTTACTTGGTGCACCTTTAAAAGATCACCTCAGGATCAAGAACAACTCTACCTTCCTCATCCAATTTTGGTAATTAATTTTGAATGATAAATCTATATCCATTGACTTTATTTAGGCATGATACATGATATATTAGATGTATGTGAGTGCATGAAGGAAAATCTAACTTGTAGGCCACACTTCCAATTTTATACAAGATTTGATAAGGCCCATAATACTTAGGGGACAGCGTCTTATCATTTTTTTTGTTGCTTCAATGACATTTTTTGTATGTTTATAAGTGAACAAAGACCCAATCACCAATGTCAAAATGCTTCTCACTTCTATTTTGATCTTCTTGTTGCTTCATGCAATTCTGGGCCATAGCTAAATTTTCATGTAAACTTGCAAGGACCTCTTGTTGATGGTGAATATGTTCTTCAAATACATGAACCTTAGGATGGACCTTCAAGGTTAAAGTGATGGATGGTGGTATCCATATAGTACCAAAAAAGGAGACATATTGGAATAAATATGAACAAAAGTATTATACCACCATTTTGTAAGTGGCAGCCAATGAACCTATTTATCCTACTTATCATAAACAAAATAATAGAGATATCCTTCCAAACATTTGTTGACTACCTCAGTTTGGTGATGACATATTTCGCATGTGTGAAGGTGTGAGGATAAATTATAATATGAGTTTATTCAATTTTGTGCCTAGTTTTTTTTAGCTAAGTTTTAGGTCATGTGATGAAGTGCATCAAAAGATATGCATGTGCAAATTTGACCTTCCAGACAATTCTTGACATAGTTGGCTCCATGGTAGAGAAAATCTGAGTGAGCATATTAATGGAGTTATATATTACACATGAAAAGGTTTTAGGAGCTACTTAATACATGGTTAGACTAAATTTTTAAATAATAATATATGTTCCAAGTTTGAGAATGTGTGAGTGAGGTAAAATATATGACTATGTAAAGTTGGCCTTCCAAGCAGATAAGTAATGGTGTGTAGAAAGTAAAAATAGTCAAAGTATTCATTGGTTAATGATGTTAAATATCAAGCTTCTTACAAAAGAATCAATGGATCATGTTTGTTCCAAGATGTCAGGATGCAACGAGATGGTGTCAAGTGTTTAATGTTTAATATTGAATAGAGAGAAAGAAAGATATCTTCCAAGGATAAATGGTGAGTAGGTGTTCTTATTGATCAAGATGAATGGTGCACATTAAATTCAAGAGGTCAAAGTGATAGATGTGTAGCATAAATAAAGTGAGGAAAAACTTGAAGAGATTGACAGAGCATATGAGGTCAAAGTTGCCAGATTGCATGAGATGAGGTCAATGGTTAGAGGTTTAACATTTTGGAATTGGTACACTATGACTTAAATCTCAAATAATATCAATGGTGCATGATCATTTTCAAGATGTGGTGACATGAGATGCAAACATAGCATCCAGGTTTAACTGTGACCATTTGCATTTAAATATTTGAATTTAACAAAGGAAATACCAGTGTCCTGTTCTTGGGACATAAATTTTGATCCAAGAACTTGCTCATGGTGTAAAAATAAAACTTGAAAATAAATATAAGTTTCATCTATAAGTATTTATTTAAATATCTTAAAGTGTGTATAGCCAAACTTATGAAGGTTTAATGTTGACCATATTTTCGTGTATGCTCTTCCAGTAACCCAAGAAGGGTATTTAAACTTGTGTTATTGTTGTTTCTATGTTTGATGATGACTTAGCTATTGGATTGTATTTTAAACTCCATGAAGATCATTTTTATGAATTTTAGAAGTGTGATCAATCTATCTTGAGTATGAACAAATCTTAAGAAGTTGACTATGTGTTCCTTCATGGTGTCCTTTTGAACAAGGTTATTGTTTAAGTTGATTGAGCTTGCACATAAGAGTGAAATGATGACTATAAGCATTTGAGAATGTCAAATGGGTAATATGGATAGGACTTATGAAATTTTAAGTGGTCCAATGATCTTTTTTTGCTTGATGAAGTGGTAAATTGTTGAATAGGTCTTCATGAGACCTATAAGAGCTAAAAGTGCCTAATTGAAAGGTGTAGCTACTTAAGCGTGACCCATAGATATTATGGATAACCTATGTGGATAGAATTGAGATGTGTCTTGATGTCATAGATTACTTAAGGTTTAAGTCATAACTATTGGCCGACCATAGTGGTGATGATCATGAATGTTTTATAAATAGTGAAACCAAAGTTGATGGTTTCCAGATTAGTGAGAGACTTGTAAGATGAGTGTACTTGTGAGAGTTGTGGATGAAAGGAGAGGTAGAGTGCTCAATAGATTATTTTATGACTAGAGAAATTTTAGGATAGCGGTTATACCCTTTTGTTCATGTTTTTGATGTTATAATAGTGTTATTACATGTTGAGGATAGGCAAAGAGTGAAGAGTGATCCAAAAGGTGGCTTTAGATGCATTGAGTGTGTAGAGTTAAAGAAAGCTGATATACAATATATCTCCATCAAGTTGTTAGGTAATCAGTGCTTAGAGGTGTTGTGTTCAGAGATATTATTGTGGTATCTCAACATCTCTGGGGTTACAACCTCCTTGTAAGGTGAAATTTATTAAAGTTTTAGTTGTTGTGGTAGCTCAGCTAGATAGGTGTTGTAGCACCATGCAGGATTATAGTTTCACTAAATAAGGGATGGTAGTTCCTTAATCATTTGTAGTATGGATTAATTATTATTTTTTATTATAGGATAGTAGTCCAATTTTATGTTCTAGTAGGTTTTCTCCCTTGAGAGGGTTTCCCACATATGTCATGTGTTATATTTTTTATCTTGTATTGTTTATCTTGTTCATTTATATGAATGATTTGTATGCTTCATGAATGCTTGTGATAATTGATTAAGATTTGAAAAATATTGAAATTTAAATTAGGTTATCTAGGCCCATTGATTCACCCCTCCTCCCTAATGATTTTACCTCTAAATAATCATCTATTCTAGAGGTTTTCTAGGAATTAAAAATTCTTTGAAAAATCTCCAACCATTAATCTTAATGGCCCAAAATTTAAATCTATCCATTTATTCTTTCCTCCATTTTCTATATAATTAAGTCATTTCTCCATGGCTAAGCTAACTAACAACCATTTATGAAGGTCATGAAGTCTCCATGTTAAACTACCAATCAAGAAGAAATCTACTAAGTCCATACTAATCTAATCTTTGAATCTACCATCAACATCCTTAATCATGCCAATATAATGTAAAAAATCTGAGTCTAAGGTAATCTCAACCCATTCCTCTTATTTTTTATTTGTTTAATCTTGGTTTGGAGTAATTAGCTTTAAGATTGGAATATTGTTTTGAATTATGTATTCATCTATTTGTATTTGATTATAATGGATCTAAATCTTACTTAGGTAGTTTAATGTTTTGAGTTTTTAAATTTCATAATTTAGTCCAATAGCTCAAAATTACTATTACACTCTACAACAGTCTATGTATTTTATAAATGTTACTATAGGTTCAATTTTGTTGACTCATTTTATATAAACCTATTGTGCTTTAGATACATTACTTAGTATTTACATAGAATCTGAAACATAGCCAAAGCATAGATTTAGCCTCCTCACAACTTATGTATATATATTCATTCATATGTTTGAATGTAAATATATACTTAGTTCATATATTTATATCAATAACAAACATAACATTAGTCATCCAGAAGTATAGTGATAATGTAACACTACAATTGAAATGTTTATTATCACTACTATTTATACAAATATTAGTGATATCCATATTAATAAGATAAATAATAATATTCATCTCACTATATCCATGTACATCTGTATCTATGTACATCTATTCCCTGGCTTGGTCATCATATGACTATGGTTCATAAAGATAAGTAATCACATCACAATCTATTGATTGATTATATTCATAACTCATCAATTTGTCTGACACAAATTAGGAGATATTAATGATCAAGGAATATACCTAAATCATATAACATATGAACTATCCATTAAATATTGCTTGCTCGTGATAAAGGATTACACTGGATTATAAACTAGAGTGTATGCTTAGTTTTTTCTATATAAACATTCCTATAGACTTCACCATTTTATGTACTAAATGCCATAATCTCTATTCATATCATCCCACTAATGGTTTAAGGAGTAATACATGATTTATAACCATTCATATTATGTCTTTCCTTCTATTATATTTGCTTGTTACACATATTATTAAACATAATTTTAATGTTTTATTAAACATAAACATAATATTAACAATTCAAGGAATATTTGTGTAAACATATTGACCAATAATGAAGTATATTCCACATATATACCTCCTTATAATATAGAATGGTAAATACTTTTATTTTACAACATATATAATCATTTTATTTAGTATAGAATTACTTTCTACAAGGCATTGTCTTCTATATGATATGCCTTAAATGTTTAGTATAACACAATACATATCTTCTATATGATATGCTCTATAGGGATAAAAGTATTTATATATTTATCACTAGTCATTAAGAGAGTAAACATGGTGTTTTAAGTAGAGTTTGAAACTTGGATCCCCATCCATCCTAAAAATCTAGTTGGATTCCTTGGTGGGATGATGTCATCAGAAGGACCTCTCACTTTTTGAGAATCTATGGCCATCAACTTGATAAAATTTTAAGACACTCTTACTATGCTACTTCCTTAGAGCTTAGCCATGTGGCTTTAGCACTAGAAAAAGATCCCTTCAATGAGAACTTATAGGTCAGAGTCTATTCCTTACAACATCATATCTAGATAGCAGACCATTAAAATGTTTGGGAAGCTCTTGTCAAAGCCAAGCTCCACTAGCTCAAGATAGGGGATAAAGCTTCCAAAGATTTTTTTCAAATGTTGTGAGCCAAAATTTTGAAGTATCAAAGCTAGGTCATCTCTAATGTTGGAAATATACTATCAAAGTCACCATAATTATTCAAGCTTTTATCCGCCACTATCAACAAGTGTTCAGATCTCAAGCTTCTTTTATAGATTGTGATATTGCCCTTCAACAGTGTCTCATAGCAGTGCCTTACAAATTGACTCCCACCTAGTAGGTGGCTTGAGATAAGCTCCTCACTTTGGATAATTTGTATGAGGTAGTGTCTCACATGATAAATGACAAAGCTTCAGGCATTGATGGTTTTCCCTATGAATTCTATAAAACCCTTTGGGATCTTGTGGGTACTAATTTACACCATATTTATCAAGAGGCCTTCTACACTCATTCTCTAGGACATACTATAAACAAATGAAATGTTATATTCATACCTAAGCAAAGGGATACTGAATTGATCTATAATTAGTAGCATATAACAATCTTGAATGTTTCCTACAAAATCATTGCCAAGGCTTTAGCACTCCGATTGCATAATTTATTGCCACACAACATTCACCTTAAGCAAATGTGATTCATTAGAAGTAGATATATATTAGACAACATCATTATGTTTTAGGAAGGTATGGATTAGGTTATAAGGTCTAAACAACAAGCTATGTTCATTAAAATTTAATTTGAAAAAGCTTATGACGTATTGAGTGGCCATTCATCTGGCCATGCTTAGATCCATGGGTTTCGGGCACAATTTCATTCAAACCATCCAAATGATATTTTTAGATGCCTCAATCATCCTTTCCATTAATAGAATCACTTCTAAGTGATTTGGTTTGTCCTATTACATTCACCAAGGATGCCATTTGGCACCTACCCTATATGTGCTTACAACTGAAGTTTTTGGATATCTTCTTAGCAATGCCCAAGCTAGGGGCCTTGTTAAGAGAATTTATCTCCCTCCAGATCTATAAAACCTACATGAAGATATTAAATTACTAAATGGCCAATTTATAGATTATTCTTTCCTTACTCTCATTAAACATGAGAATAATGTGGACAACACCTTGCAATGTCTCTGCACTTTTTGCCTTGCCTTTGGCTCCATCATCCAATGGCAAAAAATTCATTGCTAAAGGCAATCATACCTCCCCCAACTAATGTGAGATACTGAATATGGTTGGGCATGGATCCAACATGATGAAATATACAATTTTCTTAGCATCCCATTTGCTTTTGATGCCTCTTTGCCCCTGTTGTGGTAATATGTTATGGATAGAGTAGCTAAAAAACTAGAATACTAGATGACCAAGCCCTTATCATTAGCAAGTAAGTTTAAAATGTGCTCAAAATTCTTTGTATCCACCCATGTTAATACTCTTCATGCTGGGTGCCTTCAAATAAATCTTACCATAAATTGGATAAATGGCTTACGAATTTTCTTTGGGCCAATTCTTCTAACGGACATGGATTCCATAGGGTGGTCAGGGAATGCTATTGCCTCACACAAGATGGCATAGGTATGGGTATCATTGACATGGCTCATTGAGTAACTTCCTTATGTGCCAAATGGATTGTGTGATTCATTGAAGGCAAGGAAGCTTGGAAGTTGTTGTTCTAACATTGCATCTCTTTGGGCTTGCCTAAGGGAAAGAAAGCTTGGAAAGGGCTTGACTTATCCAATATGCTTATAATCAAGTCTCCCATTTAAATTATAGGGTTCTTTATGGTGAAAATCATCTAGAAGGCATGGGAAAGAATCAAACCATGGCTTCTCTAGAATGGCTCAAGGTTTTGAGATGGATTATCTATTAACTTTCACTCACTATGGTGGTCAGTTGTTATCAATTTCAACAAAGTTCCTCTGGTTGAGGTCCCTTATATCAATGCTCTCAAATTATTTTGTAGAGGCATTCATACTATCCAAGATATTTTGTAGGTGATCTCACTCCTGGATATCCTAAAAAGATGTGAAAAACAAATTCTATTTAGCCAATTCTGATCAAGAATCTTATCAAGAAATCTTTAACATTGTGTCATCTTCCATGCTTCACAAAAATTTTATTCACTCCACTCATCCTTGGTGGAACAACTGGAAGTGGTATGTTAAAATTCCCTTTTATATTTACACCCCTAACTTGGATATGGATGGCTTACTCCCCACATGCCTATGGTGGATAAGCTTAACTCCCTCTAGGGTATTCACTCTTATGTTAGTACTTGGTACTTCCTTTTTTGTACTGTCTAGGAGGCTTGCTTGGATCCTAAGCTATCTCATTTTTCTTTGTGTATTTTATACCAGGGCTTACCTATTGGTAGAAGGATTATTCAATTAAGAGTTTCCCTTCCCACTTGTCCTTTTTATGGCCACCTTGAAATGCTCCCTCATGTTTTTTGGTACTGCTCTAAAGCTCAAAGGGTCTCAACTTGTATTCATGACCTCTTCATGCCTTTTCAACCCAAATTCTTTCATTGGTAGCATAACCTCCTTGGAGATAAACCCACATTGCCTTCTAAATATACCTAAGTCTAGCATACTTTCAGAGTGGAGTTTCTCTTTTGGTTATGGAAAA
>JARHVA010007191.1:320000-362500 GCA_037957365.1 Torreya grandis
TGCGTGTGTGTGTATTTAACAAAAATATTTTAAACAATCTCTGATATTTCCTCTATCCATATATGAAGTTTCATACAAAAATTCATTTGTTTACTCAAAAAATTATGTCTATACACATGCAATTTCCTTATATTTTCATAAAAGAGTACCAATCCATTGTCATAAATGCATCAATTCCACACACCTTTCACACACACACACACACACAACATTCAAAATGCCACAATTTATATTTTCACATTATTGTCAAATTAGTTTTCTAAATGTCTCTAAAATTTTCTCTATTCTTAATTATTGTTATTTTCATATAAAAAAGTGTTACTTTAAGCCCTCACTTATCCCTCATTATCTTGAATTTACCCTAATGTTTTTGAAGTCATTACTAACAATGATGTTATTGGAGCTAGTGCTATTGGAGCCATTATTGAAGATGTTGCTATGAAATCGGGTGTTAGAGGTGTTTCTATGGTGGAAGTGTTGGGGGAATTTCTTTCATTATTTTATTATTCTGAAACTCTTGTGTGAACTACATGGGTGGTATGAACTATGGTTCATCAATGATACCTAGATGTAATTATCGAGATGTGAAAAATCTAGCTTAAATTGTTTGCAATCTACTAGAACATCCTACATTG
Organism: Torreya grandis; assembly: GCA_037957365.1. Taxonomy (NCBI): domain Eukaryota; kingdom Viridiplantae; phylum Streptophyta; class Pinopsida; order Cupressales; family Taxaceae; genus Torreya; species Torreya grandis. The sequence continues at coordinate 320,636 of JARHVA010007191.1, forward strand.
TACTAATCAATATGCATAGGGGATCTTAGCCTTGTTTAATGGTTTTAATGTATTCATCCTTTATGACTATGATGGTGGCCTTGTGTTTAGTAACCCTAATATGAATGTCTTATGATAAATCCTCCATCTTATGTGGGTATCATTATGTTTACATGTTGGTAAATGTGCTGTAGAGAATTTTTTTTTTGCATGTGTGCATCCTCCCCATCACATTTTCTCTCAAGGTAAGAGACTAATTAAGCATGAAATCCATATGATTTGATGTGTATGTTTGACCCTCCATGATTACTTTGGTTTTATTTACATTGAAATGGTCTAGCTTCACTTCATTCCATGTGTCAAGTATTTTATGAGAAATTTATGTTACTTGATGCATAGCAGTGTCAAGGACTTGGTCATATTATTTAAGGATCTGAAATATTATTTTCATTTCAGCTCATAACTGATAACCTTATGCTTAGAGTTGTTATAAATTATGTGTAACCACCCAATCCTTTATAAGCTAAGAGAGTAAAGTTGTGAGTTGCTTTTACTCAAACTTACCTAGTCTTTTAAAACATAAACCACCAATACTTGACAAGTATCATTAATTATTTATCTAGCCTTGGCTAGGTGGTCATAAAAATATGCATTTTCTTATCTCAGTTGAAGGTTGTCCTATTCCATATCAAACACATTTTTTATTTGATTTTTGAAATGTGGCTACTTCTTCAATCTAATTTTCCAAGTGAATTGAGTTACATTTAATGACACCTTTTGACATATCATGGCTAGAGATAATGATGTCCAATAGTTTTTAGAGTCATTGGATGGTGTCAAATATGAGTGATGAGGAGTGTTAATGTTATCTTTCATAGAGGTGGATCTTAAACATCCCACAACTAGTGGCTACTAGACTATGGTTTATCATATGATGTATCTTTTTGTACCCCTCCCTAGGCCAATTCTAATCCTTATGATGTTCTTAAAGGTTGTTATACTTTATAAATTAATTCTATATTCACCTCATTTTTATTTTATGTAACATATTCTTGTGGCTCAACCCTTTTAGAATCTACTGTGACTTCATTTTTTTTTATTCATTTACAACTCTTCTTTTACTTTAGTAGCTACCTATACTTAAGATTTCACCTCTTTTTTAGCCATTTTATTTATTGCTTGTTTTGGCTTGTGAATCTTGTTATTATGCAAGATTCTTTTTTAATTGCTACTCCTTGCACATGTTTTCTTTATTTTTCTTATCAACTTCATTAGTTGTTGCATCATCTCAGATTTGTCATTATACTCTTTGTTTTGTTGCAAGATATTTTATTTATTTATTATCGGTATCCTTTACTTCCATCTCAACATCTATATTATTTTTTAGTGCCTTATATATATCCTTTTATTCTTACTCCTCCTTTTACATTGATTCCTTTTTTATTTCTTTATCTTCTCTACTTTTTTATTCTTTTTTTCATCTTCTTGTTTCCAATTATCTTCTTCTTATTTCCTTTTGGCCTTGTTTAGCTCAACCTTTTCATTTTATTAATCTACCCTTTTAGTGTCTTATACCTTTGCAATTCCATTCACTTAATATTGTGAAATGTCACCGTGCAGCTAATGTTTCTCTATTTATTATTGTGTTAGGGTTGATCATCTATAATTTTTTAGTGCATAGCTTCTACCATGGACTCACTAGTTTGGGGAACATAGGGTATAACAGGGGAATATGGAGACAATAATGGTGAATGGTGTCAATATGAAGAGGAAAGAAGTGGGGAGTGACATGGAGAAGGATAAGGAGATGGTGACACAACCACTCTACAATTGTTTACTATTAAAGTTGTACATAGGATCATTGGGTTAATGAATGCACATGGTGGAGTGACCTGACGAGTCGAGTAAGTGCACATCACAATGAAGCTACTAGTAAATGAAATCATTCATAAGAGAATAATGCAAAGGAATGAGATCAAAGAATAAAACACTATTTATCATCTTGGATGATAAATACAAAGGGAGTGGTTACATATATAGGAGGGAGAGAGATACAGACCTCACATTTTAGTGAGTATGAGATAATTTTCCCCAATGACCTAGCTACCCTAAGAAATATAATGATCTATGTAGACAAAACTTGTAGGATAAAAGTCTAAACTAACACCCCCCTTAATCATATCTTATATGGGCTAGATAATTGGGTCCTGAAAACTAGGCCTAATGAGGTAACAAAGCACATAACAATGATCCCTAGTATCCTAGAAAATATGAAGGATATATACCTCCAAAAAGAAGAGAGAAGATAAACACATAATGTCACATGGAAAATAATATACTATGTCCTCTTGTAACAAATGTTGTCTCTTAATTTTAACATAAAGAAACACTAGCTATCAAATTATTGAATTCCCAATCAAATGGAATGAAAGTAGGAATCATGATGTAGATCTATGTAAATTGTTCAAATGTGCCAAAGTCTGATTAGGAATCATAGGCCTAACTATAGAAGATGGAAATAATGAATCATAAAATGAAGGGGAAAGGATAGGAGGGATTATAAGTATCCTCATTACATCTAGATTGAGTGGCATGGAACATTCACTGAAAGAATGTCCATGAGAAGAGGAGAACAAGGTTCAAAAACCATCAAAACTAAAGACTATTATGCAAATAAAGCATAAAGATCTATAAGATTAATGTCCACAACAACATATGAGTCATCCATGCTCTCAATGTGTATACTCTCACTATAATTAGTAAAGTCCTATGAAATGTAAGTTTGTGAATGCTCTAGAAGAACAACAATTTACATAAGAATGGATGTAAAATCTACACTGAGACAACTAAAGTCTAGTATAATATCATCATATAATGGGTCTTAATAGAAAGAACAACACTATCCACCATGGATGTTTCATCATAATAAATAAAAGAAAGAGGAGAGAGTACAATAGTCTCAAAAAGATAATATGAAGAAAAAGAGAAGGTGTGACATAAATCATAGTATGATCCCCAAAAATACTCTCAAGAGTGCTCTAAATAGTGGAGGGATACTCTATGTGATCCACATAATGATGTAGATACCATGAAATGTGATACAATAAGTGACCATAATCCATGTCACAATAGTTTTCCTAGTCATCATATTGACTTAGATCAATAAGAGCAGGAATATATCCATATAATAATGGAATAAGTTCCAAATTTGTGAGTGAACATTCCATGTACACATTCCATGAAGCATAATTAGCCTTCCCAAGAAGGACCACTAATGTAAACTCAACCCTCCTCCTCTAAAGTATCTCAAATAGAGTCATCATGACTAAGGAAAGACACCAAAGAAGTGGAAGTCTACACAAGATACTTTGCAATGATACTAAAATACTACATGCTCATGAATGAGACATTAGACATAGTTGATAATTCATCCAAGTGAGAAACCATTATAGGAATAAATATAAATAGTGTATGCTCATAATAGAGTTGTCAAGCACAGTAAAAAATGCATCCACATGTGATCAATCAATGCAAGAGATATTAATAGGGCCCATATCACAAGAAACCCCTAGAATATGGCACTTTATAATTTAGTATGTTTTATAATAAAAATAGGACCAATAGATTAGGTATGAAAAATCATTCACTTTTGAACAAAATGACACTTGATTCCAAGTTATCAATCAAAAGTTATTACAATTTTCATTTTCTCATCATTAATGGCCAATTTTCATAAAATTTAAAAAATTCCAAAGGTTATAAAAAAACATGGTCTTTTAGCCACATGTCAGAACCAAAATTGAACCATGGTCCCCTTCAAGTCAACTAAAGTAAAAACAAAACAACCATCTTTCTTGCCCTTATGTGCTCTCATGTGACAAACAAGACAATTAAGGCAAAATAAAATAACTATTTGAAAATAACTAATTTTTTAAAAGATTTTATGGTAGATTTAGGTTTTAACTAAATCAAAGAGATGTAAGAGGAAAACTCTAGCACCGCCATTTGAGAAATGAAGACTTTACTAAAAAACTAGAGTGCTAAACTGATTATTGGGTTGTATTTTGATGAATGGCATCCTAATCTAAAGGATTTCATAATAATAAATTTCACCCAGCTCTATGTTTTGGCTAAAGGGAAAAATAATGATGTCCATAGTTTAAATAATGAAGTTTTAATCTAGTAAAAATGGTGCCCCAGCTAAAAAAAAGTGATTTTGATGTTTTGAAACCCTTAGATCAATCAGAAACATCTTGGATCAGTCAAAAATGCCTTGGATTAGTAAAAAAATGTCTTAGATCAGTTTTAAAATGCCTTGTATTTATCAAATATCAAAAGAATCTTCATTCCATGAGTATGTCAAATTGGAGCTCCATGTAGTCACAAAGAATTCATAAAAAGTGGTAATGGTTTCCAATGAATTAGATTTGCAAAAAAATAACTCCACCAAAGATGAGAACTCTAAAAGATCTAAATATTTCTATCAACAATTCCTATGATAAGATAATATCAAATCTCAAAGATTTCATAAAAACAACAAAAATAACCAACTAGATAATCCTGAACATGGATTGATGCTTTGATACCCTGTTAGATTTGTATCTAGGATCATCAGATCAAAAAATGCACATTATGGAGTGATCTCATGAGTCGATCGAGTGCACATCATAATAAATCTGTTAGTAAATGAAATCATGCATAAGATAATATTGCAAAGGAATGAGAGCAAATAATAAAATAATCCATATCATCTTGGATGATAAATACAAAGGGAGTGGTTACATATATAGGAGGGAAAGAGATAGAGACCTCACATTCTAATGAATGTGGGATAGTCTTGCACAATCACCTAGCTACCCTAAGTAAGCTAAAGATCCATGTAGTCAAAACTTGTAGGACAAAATTCTACACCAACACTTACTAGTATTTATGGCCAAGCAAGTGCAACCAATGTTTACTTGTTTCAACTAGAATGGAAAGTATGTATAATAGGTTTATGCTTTGTTACATGTTCCTTTATTGATTCTTCATTTTCAACATCTTACACCATGACAAATATGGCCATGATTTCTGTGATTACATGATATATCCTTGTAATTCAATGAGTGTGTAGTTTGTACATTAATGACTATTGGGGACTTGTTGTGCTACTACTTGCTCCATACTATTTTTTGTTTAATCATCTATGTTGGTGTCATCATTATAGATGATGATACTAAGCATAATGCCCCTTCATAGAAAATTAACTCCATTCTACATTTGATTTCTTTCTCTTCTACAACTGTGTCCATAATGATGGAATGTGGAGGTTTGGGTATCTGAACTAGAAGTTTATCTTACACATTATTACATAGCTAGTATGTGTACACTACTTTCCCCAAAAAATATATTTCACTCGATCCTCATCATAAGTTTCCTTGCCAATATCTTATAACATGGATTTATAGATCTCTTCCATAGTTACCCCCAATTATAATAGATTATACTTTATGGCAATATTAGGCATGATCTTATCCCTTGACCATGGGTTTATGAGGTGAGCCTTCTTATTCAGTGGTAGCGATGATTTGCAAGCTGGAGCTTTTCTCTTTCCTATGAATGCTTTTGATGATGATGCATATGGTAATGATTGCACCTATTTTTATGCTTTTGCTTCCCCTTGTGCTTATAATAATGGTTGCTTTAAACCAATGGGCATAGATCAGAGTGGTTGCATTGATCGTGTGACCACAGATTTTTATGTTAGGACTTCTACCCATGCATCCAACATGGTGATGAAAAAGGAGATCAATGTAACTAGTGGCTTTGTGAGATTGTAAACTAGGCTCTAAAACCTATTGTGAAGTTTAGTGACCATGGTGAATGATCCCATGTACTATAAATAATTATTAGGGATTCAATGGTGCAAGGGAATGAGTCCTTGAATTTATGTCCACCACTGGTTGAAATGACCAAGTTATGCATATTATTGTTCCATTCATGTCCATGTAATATTCACAAAAGTAATGGTAGGCCAATAGTCTACATCGGGTGAGAAGGGGTCATTACAAGATTTCCATTACATAAATAAAAGTAGCAACACCAAAAATTGGTATTAGAAAGTTTGTGATGTGTTTGTGAGTACTTATTCAATGTTGGTGGTCAACTTTATTACTAAAAATGTTGGACAGTTGAATTTTTATTGAATTCAAATCATGTGATATGTGATATCACTAACTGCCCTTAGTCGTTTACCTCACACTTCTCCTCATTTGCTAGTATCACCTAATAGTGCACTATGTGAGTAATTATAATACAACATCATCCACCAAATCAATTAGAATCCCTATGGATGTTCATGCTTATTTCTATTTTATGTCTACATGGAATGAATGGATCTTGGTTTTGTATTTCACCAAAAAAAATCATCTTGATGGAACCCTAATTGCTTATGCCATTTTGGTTATAATTATGTAAATAGTAACATCATTTGACAAATGTATTACCCATTTATTATATCAACAAATGAGAGTCATCATAAATTCATCTAGTTGACCAAAATTTGGGAATTTAATTACATACTTCACATTTGATCCTCACAACCAATCCAGTATGGGTAGGGTTCCTAGCTGTGAACCCCAAGCTTGTGCATGGCCTATGTTGTTGGTGGCCAACTAGCCTAAGAGGGACATTGGGAGGGACCTTTCTTTTTCTACGTAGGGGCATTATCCTAAAGGAAAATAATCTCTTGTGAATATACTAAATTCAAATAAACTCTCTTAAGATGATTAATAATATGTAGTAATTCATTAAACAAATCATCAAGTATTTTAACATACCTAGAAATATTATAAACAACCATGAAGGTCTTCAGGTTAAATCCCAACTAAAAACTCCATAGGTGGGCATGGGATTTCAACTTAACCTTCCTTATAAATTTTAATGTTTTAAATACAAATTTGTAAATTAAGGAAATTTTTAAATTAAGAGTGTTTATCTTCTCTTCATATTAGAAATTTTTTTCTTTTTATAAATATCAACACTTTCATATTTTTATATATTTAAATGAAGAGGGACTAGATAAATATGCATTCTATTAATTTTTAAGCTTGTAACCATTTAAAGTCTCTTAAATAATTTCCATGTCATATATAATCTAAAACCAAAACAACAAATTATAAATTATCAATTTTTAAGACAAAATACCATCTAAAAATATGCATTCAATAATAATAATAATAATAATAATAATAGAAAATTATTACACTAGCCACCTATCTGACCAAATTATAACACTCCACTCTATGTCCACATAAATGGAAAATTAAGAAACTATCACCAAATAAAACATAATAATACATGATGTGGATAATAATTATACTAATCATTTATCTTATTGGTTTATAACACTCTACTCTATGCTTGCATAAATGAAATGTTGTTGATGTGGGAGCAATACATTGAGGTTATAGAGTATATCTTGTTGTTTTCGTTGTGGTTGAAGTGAGTACTAAAGCTTTTACATAGTGCATGTTATGTGGGTATATAAAAAGCATCGTTGGTGATACAATGCAAATTGCAAGTAGAGTCATCAATTGAAAGAAAACGTGGTTGATTGGCGATTGGTTCTAGGTGGTAGGAAGGGTTGATACATTTAATTATCATGCATTAAGGGATTCCCACAACATACAGTTAAAAGAGAAATATACTCTAGCGATAAAAAGAAAACACTTACAAAAAAAAATCCAAAAATTAAATATACATTCCTCCCTACTTAACTTATACCTTTGGAGAAACTATTAGTATGAAGTCTCTAAAGTGATATGTCTAAAAAAAAAATTCAATTATAAAGTCTCATTATATTAACATTAAGTTAATCTTTATGATCTTTATTTATAATTAAGTATTATATTTATTATTTATTAAAAAAATATAGTCTTATTAATAATAAAATTAATGTGCTTAAAGAGTTGTGATGTAATAGAGAATAGATTACTATTAAAAATGATAACATAAATCATAGATCTCCAATATAAATACCAGACGAACATAAAATATTCAGATAAGAGAAAGATTTATTAATAAAGATATATTGTATTAACTTTGTGTAATATATAATATATATTAGCAATGATTATACCATAATATAATTTTTTTAAAAGACTACATCTCCATTAGTTTAGAAGATGACTCTAAGCTCTATTTCTTTTTACAAGGACATAAAAGATTCTTATATAAAAAAATAAGATGTGAGTGAGAGATTATTATTAATGAAATAAAAAATGGGATTATTTTTCAAGTTACACCTAACCCTTCTCACACATGTGAGGATAACTACTACATTAATTATGCATTTAATAGTTGTATGCACATAATAAATCACCCATTGATAATATATCTAACTAAGGTGCATTTCACATCAAGTATAAACATGATATGCTTCAACACTTACATCCATATGAAAAATCAAATCCCCACACTTTTTTAAAACAACTTTTAATGTAAAAAAACACCTAAAAATAAATATTTATAATTTGTAAACATTAACAATATTTATATAACATCTCTTTAAATATAAAAATATGTAAACACAACCATAATTAATTGTAAATGTTAACAATATTTATGTAACATCCTCTTCAAAATTTAGAACCATCTTTGTGTCTCCAATTGATCTAAATGGTTGACACAAGCATAAACCAACATTACAAGGTCCAAGACACAAGAAAATTACACTTTTTATATTTTTATATATTCAAATGAAGAGGGACTAGAGAAATTAATTTTGTAACCATTTAAAGTTCTCTTGAAAATTCCCCTCGTCATATATGGTTTATAACCAAATCAACATATTACAACCTATGAATTTCTAAAATAAAATACTCTCTAAAAATGTGCACTTTGAAAATAAAACTTTTAAATAAAAACTATCACTGAATATAATATATTAGCCATCCACCTTACCAGATAACATTCCACTCCATATTCATATAAATAAAAAATTAATAAATTATAAATTATTACCAAAATAAAACATAACGATACATGAAGTGGAAAATAATTATGTTTTTATAACACTTCACTCTATAAACATCTACCCTACCAGTTTATAACACCCACTCCATACCCACATAAACGAAAAATAAAAATACCATCACCGAATAAAACATAACGATATGTGACGCGGAAAATAATTATGCTAGCCATATACCGGTACGCCATCCACCTTACCGGATTGTAACACTCCACTCCATTGCTGCATGAATGAAAATTAAGAAAGTGGGTGACCTTGAATGATACCTATCTTCTTCTTCTTCCATGATCCATCCCACAAATTACCCATTCACAACATAATCTGCGAGTTGAAGGAGATCTCACCTGGTGGCTTTGGCTTTGGCTTTGGCTTTGTCTGGAGGATATGGCTGAGATGTTTGTTTTAGTTGTGGCACTGGTTTGCATGAGCATGAGCATTTGTAGGGGGGATTTGCAAGCGGACCCAAAGGATTGCCATCCTCAGTTCATGAGTCTGGTTTCGTGCTTTCAATTTGTGCAGGGCAACGACAAAACTCCCACCCAGGATTGCTGCGCAAATCTGAAAACTGTCCAGCAGAGCGCGCCCAAGTGTCTCTGCATTGTTATAAGGGACAATTCTTTACGCCTCGGTTTCTCCCTGAACGAAACTCTCGCCCTGGAGATGCCCTCCATCTGTAAAGTCAATGCTAACATATCCGAATGCCCAGGTATTCTTCTCTACATAATCATACAACTGTCTGTATTATTAGTATTTTTGTGGACATTGATGGAATTTTTGCTTGTATATACAGCCCTTCTCCACATTTCGCCATCGTCACCGGAAGCCAAGAAATTTGACCGCGACAATACCTTGCTGCCCAATGGTAAGATATCACATCATTTATTCATTTCACTCACCCTCTTGTGCATTGATAATCTCAAGCCAGTCAATTTTTTTGAAGAGGAAAAAGTCAATTTTTTTGAAGAGAAAAGATTAAATAGAACTAGAAATTGTCTAATCAAGATTTATAATAGAAAAGATAACATTGAAAAGGGGTATGAAATTGTGTAAGATTAGTATGACATTCCTTATGTCACGAGGTTGTGTTAATAGGGAACAACCATGTTGCAGCATTTGGTCTCTTCGACTACCCAAGTCTTGTAAGCATTATTAAACTATTTCATTTCATTTCAACCCAACACTTTTTGTTGATTGTTAAGAGGATAGTGGGTAATTAATTACAAAACAAACTTGTATAATCATCAAAATTTATAATATATAAGTTATTCAATGCAACTAAATATGAATGTCAAGGGGATAATTAGTTGAGGTAACAATGCAAGTTACATTGGGAAGGATGTAGCTTGATGTTTTGGTGAAGTGGGGTTGTGTAAAGTGAAAGAGTGTAAATCAACAATTGTAATTCATGCAAAACTTATGACCATTGATCCCATTTTAATTTTTGTGCATGCAATGTTAAATAACAATAATTTCAAATAGATAGTATTTTTAAAGTCTATAAAGTAAATTGTTAAGGATTTCTAAATAAAATCATGTAAGATTTTTTCGATCAACATTTCAACTGACACTTTTTGAATCAAAATGAGAGAATAAAATGATCGTATTATAGACTTGTGTATTCTATTTAAAAATATGACAATGAAGTCTAATAATGTTGGGTGGTTGGGAAGATTAAGTCAAAAATAGAGAACAATATAAATTAATAGAAAACTTATAAATTATTAAAAGTGAATATTTTTAACATTAAAAATTAAAATATTATATTTAAAAATTTATTCAAATAATAGATTATTGAAGTTTAATAAGTAATATCTATTTAAATATTGAGAAAGGAGTTAGAAAGATATATTTAATAATTGTAGCCAAGAGGGATTGAAAATTAAATTATATAGAGTAAGGTATAAGGGAAAATTAATAAAAGGAAGAAAGACAAGCAATGAAACAAGAAAATAAGAAGGCAGGATGAGGGTAAAGAGGTGAACCGGTTGGAGATCAAAGTCAACATTAAGTTAGAAAAATAGAAGAAGAAATTAATTAAGAGAGATGCTTGAAATGTAGAGAGTAATTTGAATGATTAATTAGGAGTGTTGTGAAAGGGAGTATTAAAAAATTAAAGATTACAAGTTTGATATGTAATAATATTTTTTTTAAATGACAAAGGAGGTAGATAGATATGTTTAACATTCATGATAATTAAATAATTATTAAGAGGGAATGGATATTAAAACAATTTATAGAAAAGTGGGAGAAAGTTATAAGGGAATTTAAAGAAGAAATAAAGTATGAAGTAGGGAAGCAAATTGTGGTGGGGGAGGAGAACCATTTAGAGCCCGAAGACAAGATTGGGTTGAAGAGAATGAATAGGAAATCAAACAAGAGAGAATATTGACATAAATTCAATTTTTTACAGTTAAGTTAATGATAAGTCTTCAAGAATAGTTTAATTCAAAGATATTGCTTTCTTTAAATGACATTTGAAGTAGTGGTTCTCTATGGCTAGAACCTTGGTATCTTTTGTATAAATATGATGTCAAGTATTGAAGGAATGTTTTACCATGGCCAACATGTCCAACCTTTCTTTTTTATATTTTCAACATGTTCATTGACCCTAAATTTGATGGATCGACCTATTTCTCTAATATATGACACCCGAAAAGAACAAATAATTTTGTATGTTCCACATCTAAGCGTTGGTTCTAATTTGTCTTTGGATGACTTAACCAAACTTCCAAGCTTTTTGTGAGGGATAAAATGGCTATGGATGTTCTTACTCTATAATTAGTTTGTAGTTGTATTAGAAATTCCTTCTACATACAAGAGGTAAGTTGTAGGTTTGTTCAAGTCGTCATTCAAAATACTTTGTCTAACATGTGTATTCTTAGTTGATTTGAAGGCTCTAACAATTTGATTCCATTTATAACCATTCAACTTAAAATTTCTATATTTCAAGTGGAGGTGATGGTGGAAAATGAGGTAGTGTGTTCCTTTGCATGACGTGATAATGTGTTATGATGGAAGGATAAATTATGTTTCATGATAAGATTGAGCAATGGCAAAGTGATGGAAAAGGAGAAAGATTTGAATAACATGAAATTCATTAAATATTTCAAGGTGAGTTGGGTGGTGATGGTGAAGGGATATTTCAAATGATGATCTCAAATAAACCCACTATTACATGCACAAAGTTCAATGATTACCCAATACATGATTTAAACATGTATTATCTCAATGAAAAGAGGTTTCTCTTTGTGGTCTTTTGTCAACCATATATTGGCATGGCCGACATACGTTTGAGAGTTTTTTTGTAAAATGGTATCTTTAAATACAATTTTTGATGAATTAGCTCGAGGAGAGGCTTAAGTTTTTCATCAATAATTGAGGGCTTACAACATAATAGCTGGAGGATGTTGTGAATAATGTCACTGGGAAGAAAAACTATGCATTGTGGATGCATATTAGATGATAATAATTGATAAAATCATCATTGATTATATTAGCTATAGAACTAATTGTTGATCATATTAAAAAAATAGTGGCACAAATCATTAGTGATGAAAAGTGATTACAAGATGTTTTTCATAGTAAAAATGGCTATCGATGTAATGGATCATTGACACAATTCCTGGTCCCAATGGCATTTTTTCAGCTCATTTAAGCACTTCTCAAACTGAAAGGAAACCCATCTTCAATAATTTTGTCATCCTCATATCAACAAGAACATTACATAGTCTAGGACAATTTCTAATATCACGCCCATATAATAATAATCTATATAATATTATAATATATTATAATATTATTAATATTAATGTAGTACATATTTAATATTATACTATATATTAATGTATATATTATAATATAATAAAGTATTATAATATAATATAGTATTATAATATACTATATTATTAAAAATATAATAGAATTATAGTATATGATAGTAGTATAATAATATAATATACAATATATTATAATGGTATATACTATAATATATAATAATATTTCTATTATACTAGCATATTTATTTGAGATAAATCTATGTAAAAGATGTCACGAGATATCATTCTCAACACGCCTATATTATATTGAATTTGTCACATAAGTGGAATAAATGTCTTGAGAATGATATCTTTTGATGTCTTTTATATAAACTTATTTATTTCATTCAGCCTCTTTTGCATAGATAATCTCAAGGTAGTGTTATTACTCTTAAAAGCTAATTTTTTGAAGAGGGAAGATTAAATATAACAAGAAGTTTTATAATCAAGATTTATAGTAGAAGAGTTAGCATCTAAAAGGGGTCTAAAATTGTAAAATTTTAGTATGACAACCCTTGTGTCACAAGGTTGTGTTAACATATAACAACTATGTTGAAACCCTTGTTCTCAACAAAACCTACCAAATGAAATCTCACCAAATGATATATGACTAGTAAAAGATGCCTTCTACCTTGTTACTTTTTTGAATCTGAATCTATTGAGGATCCCAGAAGAAGAACAAAATCTGAGAGATAGTGAATCTATATTATGCTAAGTCAACAAATGATAGATATGTAACATGCAAACTAAAATTCAAGATTTCAAAATAGGAACATTGGCATTCATCTACCAAAAAAATTATGATTTTATTTCGGAATGAACCATAACCGAGGATTTACTGGATATAATTGAATGTACAAAAAAACTATATGTGTAGTAACATAATTAAAAGAATCAGAAGAAAAAATTACTCAATAATTGAAAGATTACAATATTAACACTAATATCATTAGCTATAATTTTTTTAGGAAAGTACATTATATTAAAAAAGATAAACGTCTCCTCACTTCCTCATAAATGTGGGATTATCTTTCACAATGATCTAAAAAATACCTAAACAAATGAAATATATATATATATATATATATATATATATATATATATATATATATATATATATATATAAATAATCATTAAAAAAAATAAAAACCTATAATAACAATAAATTGGAACGCTTACTAAAAAAAACTATATAACTTAATAACAACTCATTCATATAATTATTGAAATATAATCAAACATTTATATCACCAACTTGAAAATTAGAAGAAAAAATTAAATATATTTTCCAATACTTTTCCACCATTCACAATTAAAATTTTTTTTTTTAACATATAACATGTCCATTTGTAATATTTGAACACCCAGCAAAAAAAAATACTGAAAAAAATTTTAAATACTCACTTACAATTTACTTTCAGCGAAACGTTTCCGTTTATGGGATTTGAATACAGAATTTAAAAAAACAACAGAAAAACAGAGAATGAAAGAAGGAAAAAAAAAAAAAAAAAGAAAAACCAAATATATTTCCCAATATTCACTTACAATTCTCAATATAAAACTGTCCAATTGGAAGGATGAATAAAAAGAGATTTAAATAACATTCACATGACCAATATGGTCTATTGAAAAATACTGCCAACTGATAAACTTGTTAAGGATTTAAAATATTGACTTCTATGTTCTCTCTTCTAAATATAAATCTAGTAATGAGATTTAAAACTTCAAAAATTAAATATATTATACAATTAATTTTAAAAGAACTTTATATATTATTGCATTCTAAAGAAATTAATTTTAAAATCAAAATTTAAAAAATTTCATTTATTTATCGATCAATTCAAATAATTATCTGAATTTTTAAGAATATGCTCTATAAAATGAAGTTTCAATGAGAACATATCAATAAAAACACTTCCAAAATAATTAATAAGTCATTTCAAACCTTTTAATTGATTAATGTCGAAGAAAAATCATGACAAAGGCTATATATCCATGTGAAAAACATACATATGAAATTTATCTTGAAAATAGCATTCCTTTAGTCTTTTCATCCTTGTACCTGCTTGGATTCACATATACATGATAGTTAAGTTTGCTTTTTTTTATATCAAATGGATTGTAATTCAATGGTGAAAATGATAGTATAAAAAGAGCCGCTTAACTATTTACTAAGATTCAAATATCAGGGAACATTTGAAAAGAAATGAACCTGAATCATAACTTGAGTACTTTTAACCTATGTAAAAATTAAGATTTCAATCAAAAAAATATTAAAATGAAGAAACATTCTATACGTTTAATCCAAAAAAACATTAAATACCCCTAATCCATTTTTAAAATAAGATTTCAAAAAAAAAAAACAATAAAGCATTGTGTACACCTAATCCATATAAAAAACAAAATTTCACTAAAACAATTACACGTACATTTCTGACATTACCTTGCCATTTCATTCATTTTCAAGCCAATGACTAGACATCCGATGCTTTCATCAATAACCAATTTCTTTTTTCCTTCATTCGTTTGCTCATCTTAGTTGGATACCATGAGTCTGTTGGATCTCTTCCCTATTCTTCTCATTAATGCTTTTTTCATCAGTTCATATTCATATCCATCATACAATGACTGTGCTCCTTCTAGATGCAACTACTTCACCATCGAATATCCTTTCCAAACTTTTAGATCGAGTTACTGTGAAAAATCAAATGGAATATGACCCATTTGAAAAATCTGGCGAGATATGTTATGGCTCAATTATAGCCTATTCTGACTTCAGTGTGTGCAATTGTCGAGACGCCTCCCACATATATAATTGCTCTGATGGTGATTGGAACTCCTTAGCAAAACATCATTTTTAGTAGTTTTTATTTTTATGCCAATGTTTACCATTTTAATAAGTGTTTTCTTATTTTCTTTGAAGGGAAACCACTCAACGGCAAGCACCATAAGAGGAGATTCACACCAGGCAAGCAACTTCTAATTAACTTATTTTTTGATTCACCTGTATTTTCATAATAGTTATTTTCGATGTTTTTATTTTCATAGTAGTTAATTTTGATGTGGATTTATATTTAAAATTAAATAGATCCGTATTCAAATCTTAGAAATGATATGTTAAGTAAACCTAAAATTTTCATATATAGAGGGAGGTTATAATAAATTAAAAAACAATTGTCAGTATTTTATTAAAAGTTATAATAATAAATCAAAAAGTCATGTTTCAAGAAGCATTCAAGGTTGGTGTTTTTATATGGATTATGCCAAACAAATTTAAAACCTCAACTTGTTAGAAGATATAATAAATTAAAAAAATAGATTATATTAAATAGCTTAAAACTTTTGATTATAATAAATTAAAAATTTTGTAAATATTTTATTGATCATTTTTGTTTATGTTTATATGTGAATTTACATTTACAAGTAAATTGATTTCATTAAAATTTTATAAATAACATTTTTTATGCTAATCAAGAGAAAGTGTAGTGTTTTCATATGAATTTATATTTATTATTTACAAGTAAATTGATCTCTGTTCAAATCTCACAACCATGTCAAGCAATTTGGTGTGGATTTACATTTTTTTTACAAATAAATTGATTCATGTTAAAATTGTCTAAACAAACTGAAATGGATTTACATTTATTTCTTACAAATAAAATAATTCGTATGAATCTACATTTATTTCTTATAAATAAATTAATTCATGTAAGAATCTTCAAAATAACATACTCTATGTTAATCAAATTGATGTGAATTTATAAATAAATTGGTCCATGTTAAAATCTTTCAAACAAAATGATGTAGATTTATATTTATTTTCAACAAATAAATTGGTTTATGTTAAAATCCTAAAAAAAAAAAAAAAAAGTCATGTTCCATGCCATGCAAGTTAGTTTGATATGAAGGTTTGATATTTTAGTTTGAATTTATATTTATAAATAATTTGATTCCTTTTTAAATCCCATGAATGACATGTTTGTGCCAAACAAGTTTAAAATTTCATTTACATGTTCTATGCTAACTTGCTAAGCATTTAAGCATTTTTGTTTGTATTTGTTCTTATTTTTAAGAAGATGTTGAGAAATTATAGGAGTGTTTTTTCTTATTTCTAATCTTATGTTTTTTAAATTTTTGTGCAATATATATTATTTTGAAAAATTAGGAACATTTTACTTTAAAAAATATATTTAGAGAAAAAAGAATAAATTTGATTGTATATAAATGTATAGTTGACAACTAAAAAAATAATCCACTCTTCAAAAAATTATTCCTAAACAATAACTACTCCTTATTTTAAGATGGAGATATTTTATACACAATATTTAAAATTTTGATAATGCATAAAAGCCGTGAGGCAGTAACCCCAACATAAAACCCCTGTTAAGATTTGATTGTGCGTTTACATTTACTACTAAATTGATTCGTGTTTATTAATTTAATTGCAGCTACCTGTGGAATTTCAGCCGGGATCTTCGCAGCAACAACCGTGATTATCATCATCGTGATCTACCAAAGAGTTAAGGGGAAAAGAAGGAGAGATGAGGAGAAGCCGCATTTTGCACTGTGACATAAAGCCCCATAATGTACTCCTGGATGCAAATTTCTCGCCAAAAGTTGGAGACTTCGGATTGGCAAAACTAACAGATAGAGAAGAAAGCCATGTATCCATGACAGGAGCTAGAGGAACACCTGGTTATGTGGCTCCAGAGGTGTGGTCTAGAAACTACGGGCCCATTAGTGTCAAATCAGATGTGTACTGCTATGGTATGCTGGTGATGGAGATGGTAGGAGGAAGAAAGAATTTTGACATGGAAGAAACCAGATTCAGCAGATTTTACTATCCTGAATGGGCATTCAAACAAGTGGAAATGGGTGAATTTGCGAAACTGAGAGGGGGAAATATAGCAAATGAAGAAGATGAAAGTATGGCGAAGAAGCTGAGTCTGCTGGGACTGTGGTGCATTCAATATATTCCTTCTCAACGACCTTCGATGAGTCAAGTGATTCAGATATTGGAAGGAACTGTTAACATAACAATTCCTCCTCAACCCTTTCCTCAATCTGTAGAAACTTCAATTCAGACCCCTGCCTCTACTGAGTCATCGTCGAGTATAATTTCATAATTATTATTGCAATCCAACTAATTAATTTGCAGAGTGCATTGTGTATGTAATAAGAGTTGAGCACTTTTTCAATTTCACATTTTGGAATATTTATAATTTAATAAATATAAATTAAAATAGTTTATTATTTTTTAATTAGTTAAAGTAGAGTGATATGACTATTTTTATTTTCAATTTAAAATTTTTTAAAAAATTTACATTGTCTAATCATTTGCCAAAATTAAAATTTAGTTAGAGTTTTAAAAAGTATTTTATTATATAACGATTTGATCGTCTCATAGTTTTCTAGATACTCTGTGGTTTTCATGGCCAGCCATTGGAACAACTATATTGTATATAAATGTAATCCCTAGAAATTATAGGAATAAACGTGGACACAGTCTTCCTCCCTATATTGGAGGAGTTTCCTGGTAACTGGAGTTTATATACTTCTTGTAGTTCGAAATCTGCTCCTCTTGCGGTTGCTTATAAAGGCAACACCGGCTCATTGTAAATTAAGATTTATATGACGAGCACAAGAACCATCATTTGGAATAGACCAATATAAATAATGCATGGAAGTCCATTTATCTTGTTATAAACAGAGCATAGAAGTTCAACCATTTGTGAGAGAGTTGGAATTCATTGTCTGATATCATATATTTGACAGTGATAGAAATACAAAACTTCAAGACAAATTATGCACAACATAAAATTGAATCAACATTTCGAACCACACAATGTGGTTCAACAACTTATGTATGGACTTTCAACCTCTCAGGACTGTCCATGATATTTATAAGAATTTAGATTTTAGTCCCTACTCCGCCAACCCCTCCCCAATAAAAAACATGTTGAGAAATGACAATAATTTTGTAAAATACAATCCATGGATAAACAACAATCTTAATTCAAGATAAGGCAATATTTATGCATAAAGATGTTAATACTTACTTTGAAAAATCACATTCAGCATTCTATAATAGACAAGCATACAACAACCTGAAGGGCAAAGGCACATAAAACATTGGTGCCCTGATCTATCATTTTTTCTAGAGGCTGAATCAGACCCAGAAACACGAAAGCTTGAATTTTCATAGAGAGAATCAGATAATTGCTTTATTGTTATTGTCATTGTTAATGACTTATTTGATTCTTCATCCAACTACCTTAAAACATCATTTAATATAAAATACTAGTTATCTTGAAGAACAAGAAAAAAAGATTGGATGAACATGTGTGTTCTCATGGAAAGTCAAAAGCCGGAGGGCCCAATAAAATGCAATCAACCTTCAAAGCATTTGAGTCACTGATATTGTGTTGTGTGGCATGATCTAGGGTGATTAGAGTTGATGGCCAATGCAAGGAAGTCAAAACCCCAATACCTCAAGTCCCCAGGTTGGTGCCATGTGGCACCAACACAAAGTCTCAAGGCATCAGGGGTTTGACTTCCCCACTTTGGTCTCCAATGCTTTGATCACCCAAGATCATGTCATGTGGCATGATCCCAAAGATGCAAATACTCTACATGGACCTTTATAGTTAGATCAAAAATGTGGATGCCCAAGAAATGGAATATACAAATATTTTCAATGCTGAAAACTTACTTTTTGAAAACTTTGGGTCCATTGTTGAGCTTGACCTCTACACCTCTACACAAACACCTGTAGGAGTATCCAGTGTCCTAGACAAAATCAAACACTCTATTTGTAGCCATGAAGACATAGAGTTGCTTCCATTTAAAACTCTACACCACTATGTAATGCATCAGGATAGATAAAACAAATGAAAATTTTACAAATTTATACAACAAAGCTCAAACAATAAACAATCACATATACCACTGCACAACCACTGACTATCCCTTGCTAATTTTCAAAACTCAGCATAAACCCTTTTTTGCAAATTGCATTTGCTAAAATACTTATGCTCTCTTTTCATAGTACATAGATTTTGCATACCCTATAACCTTTCGACTTCAACAAATGACATTTGCTCAATGGATTTCATTTTAAAGCCTTAAATCCTAATCTGAGAAGCCACTCTATGCAAGCCATTTGCCTCCCTTTCTAACATACAAAAATGAAAATCTCTATATTGGAAGAATGTTGATGTTCCCATTGATAGAGATGTAACTCAAGACACCGATTCAACAACAAGATGTAAGCTTATATGGAAAATTATCTTATTTATTTAATATCTATAAAAATCAGAAAGAACAATCAACTCAATCACATTAAAAATAAGACACATGACCCAAAGCAATCTTTGGGATTCTCTGAAAGATTAAGCAACAATTATTGAGTTTGCATTCTGCAATGCAAAGAAAATTTGTCTTAGATTTTACGGTTTTTTTTATTTAGGCCAAATCATGCATATAACTTATGTCCATCAAGAAATATAGAAAGCCAAAGATTTGTAAATTTACTAGTTCCTTGCTTTGTTTATTGCCTTACAAAATAAATATATGGTAAAGCAATCACTGAATTTGCATATCCTTGAATCTGTCTTACATTAATTTTGTTTGCAATGTTGTGAGACATGTTTCTATTTAGCAAATTTTATCTCCTAGTCATTTTGTTCACTTGTCACTTGCCTTTCCTTAGACTACAATATGTGTCAACGTAAGTTACTCAACAAGTGTTGTGCCAATATCTCAACAAATGTTTACAATGTGGTATTTGGACATTGACCTATTTCTATGGGGCCATTATGATTCTCACTACAAAGGCTTATGGTTCACCTTCTAATTATCTAACCTATGCTCTCTCTCTCTCTCTCTCTGCTCTCTCTCCCCTATGCATCTCTCTCTCTCTCTCTCTCTCTCTCTCTCTCTCTCTCTCTCTCTCTCTCTCTCTCTCTCTCTCTCTACTCTCTCTCTCTCTCTCTCTCTCTCTCTCTCTCTCTCTCTCTCTCTCTCTCGTCGGTCTCTCGGCATGGAAAAAATTAAAAATATTATAATTCTTCATGATTTATTTATCTATTTATTTTATTTATCTATTTACTTTTTTAAAAGGAAAAAATATTGGAGGAAAAATTTAAACCTGTCCACCACAACCATAGCCTTTATGTTTATTTTTTTCTACCTATCTATGTATTTTAATATATAAAACATAAATATAATTAACATGAATAATATATATAATAATATATACCATTAATACAAACATCACACTAACACACTACGATATTTTCCACTATAGTCTCCACTATAAATATCAAATTCTTATTATTTAATGCTTCATGCACTAAAACTGAAATGATTTGACTGTTCATTGGTTTCATCTACAAATGGTGTACAATTTTTGCATTGCTTTGTCATTATTAAAGTTTACTATAAAATGTTACATCTCTTCCCCACATATATCATTGTCATGACATAACATTTAACATGCCACCTTCTTTCCCACCATCGCCCCTTTTAAAAAACTTCTCATAGTTAAGTATTATTTATAATTAAATTGATTAGCATTCGACCTCTCAAAGGTTGTTTTCGCTAAGACTTGAAAAAACTTGGACTATTTGATTTACATAGAAATTATTAATTTTTAAATGAGGTTTGATGACATGTACATGCAAAGCTCATTTCAATGCACATTGTTAGCATATGACCCTCACCTTAACATCCTCAACTATGCTTAGTGTGTCCTAAATAAAAACCACCAAATTTAATTATATATTTTGGCTACCACTTTCCACAAGATTGAGACACATAACATGTTTATAGCTTCCACAAGTTACATACTATGCCAATTAAGGCCTTAACTACATAAACATAGCTAACAAAGTCTATGGCACTAGTTCCCACATATTGAATTTATCTTCATGCAAATTGCTTAGCTCACCTAAATTATAATGCATATCCACGTCAAAACACAAATAAAATGTTATAGAGACCTAGCTACCACTATCGCACCCAATCTTAACCTGTCATGCTAAACAATGAACCTCATCAAATCAACATTGTAAATTTCTTGCAACAAGTACTGAAGCCACTTCACAACACTTGTTTTATATAGGCACTTTTGGATGCCCAATTTATTGGGAGTAAATTTACATGATTAGAACCTATCCTCAAAAGAATTTTTTTAAAGTAAATCTTAAGAGAGCCAAGTGTATATATGGGCAATCTAGGAATTTTAATGTCATTATAGCACTTACATTTGCATAGAGAAACCCTTATTAAAAGGTCTACTCTGCTCCAATGATAATTATATTTACATACATTTAATATTTTACCAAACATAGATTTAAATAATATTAGTGTTTTCACAATGATATCTCTTGACATGTTATACATATATTTATTTAAGATATGTATACTAGTTTTATTTGAGAGTAATAATAAATGACTCGATAAAATAAAATAAAAAAGCCCATCATCGTTATATTGAATATTTTGGTTAGAAATAAATAATATTAGGTACCCTTCTTTTATTTTTAGATTGTTCATAGACTATATATAGAAACTAGCAATTGCATTGAAAGGTTCAATGAATATGTCAATAGAGGTAAAGATGTAGAAGAGGAGGTAGAGAGGAAAAGGGGACCGAAAGGGAGAGGAGAATTTGAAATGAAAGGAATTGGAAAATGAGAACAATGCATGAAGGTTTTTCTAAAAAAATGAAGACAAACATATATTAAAAGAATGATTATAATAAAGAGTGATGTAGCCAGGGGAAAGGGAATTTTGAGATGGAATGTAGTCTTAGTCCTTCCTTTTCCCTGATCTAACAGTATATTTTGTCTCACATTCTTGAATATCATTGAAAAGAGAAAGAATGAAATATTCAAAGGTCTTTCAATGAGTGGATGCTCTAAATTGCATTAAAATTTAGCACTTGTTTTTTAGTGTTATGATTGCCTATTGTTACCTTTTGCAATGTTAGGCCTTGTGACTTATGTATTGTTATATCCCAGGCCATTTTTAATGGAAGCTATTTTATATTGCCATGAGTAATAGGTGAGATTGGAACATGGTTAGGGTTCTTGAAATCTCATGATGTGCCTGTATATTTTTGAATTGGACAACCACAAACATTGGCAAATCATGGGGATTTATGCTAGTTTCATAAACAATCGCATCAACTTGTCCCAGAGTACCATTCATGGCCAAGTTAACCTCCACCAAAAAATTGGTAGTAAACATAACTTGATGTCCCTTAAAAAAAATAACTATGGCCTCTTATTGATCATCATCAACATCTCCTAATATTTATTGCTTGATATGATTTACATTACTATGTGTAAATGGAAAATTCAAAGATTTCAACATTTCTTTATTATGTATTATAACCAAAATATTTGTTTCATATAAATGTGTAGAAGATTGAAATTAAGCCCTTTCTTTCGGAGATAGTGATGCATCTATTCAAGACATGATAAATTCCCAATCTTTATTTTTATATGGTTTGACTCTTTAGTGAAGATTTAACACTCCTATCACCTTGCACACACATTGGTATGTCTTGCATTGGAGGAAACTGGGCCAAATCACCGATGATATTGTTAGATCTCCTAAAAACTAGTATGAAATTATGTTTGAGGAAAGACTCATGTAAATGTTGGTCAATATATGTCAAGAATGTTGGGCCTATGAAACTCATTTTTTAAATGAGAATGTAGTGGATATGTGTCAAATATTCTTTGAGATTTTTAAGTGTTTTTCATTCAAGTAGTTTCATTTCCTCTATAGGTATATAAATACATATGTGCATTGTTGAGACATTGATGTTACATGTTATAACACCAATTGAAGCGAGAAATAAAATTATTTGTTCTGAGCCACATGTGAACTCAAAATGAGCTTGATTTTACTGATAAGTTATGATTTCCCCATACCAGTTGTCTTTTGGATTATGTAGATACTAAAATTTGGTCATGAATACTTGATAATGTTAGTTTTGGTCCACATTTACCTTAATTGACTTGAACACTTAAATTGATCCTATTTCTCCACCTCACTAGATCCAAAGTACTTGTATGGGTCCATCTCTTCTAAGTTATTTCACACCTACATAAATACTCTTAATTTGTAAATACCTCTAAGCATTTGTATGAACATGTCAAATTTTAAAGATCAAATGTCACCTTCTCTAGGTTATAAATTGTGTGTGTGGGTCGATATGAATATTCAATCATAACCCTATGGATCGATCTTGATCTTTACCCAACAATGATTATTTTTCAAATTTAAATCCTCCCTTATAGGTTGGTTCATATTTTTAAGATAGGTAGCATGAGTTTTCACTCATTTGGATTGCTATAGAAACACATCTAAGCCACCTATTCTACCACTTTTAAATTCTATTATTCATACACACTTATACTATTGCACACTAAGCAAAGCTTCCCTATTCTTTTCAGTTTTTATTCTATTCATTTGAGGAAATATTTAACCAAGTCATAAACTTTTTATATCTAAATCAATCAAAATATTATAAATTATTCAATTCATCTTTAGATGCATTCATGTAGTAAATAAGCACTATTTCACTAAACACTCTAAGTGGGGGAATTGTGTGGGATTGATTTTCTCTTCAGAGTACTCTAGATATGTAGACAATGTTTAATTATCATGGGTGTGATTAGGGTCAGCTCATCACATTACACTCCACATTTCATTTTATAGGTTTTCAGTTATCACAAATCCTAGTAGGATTTCAACCTCAAAGAGGTCATTTTCAGGTCATCCACATACAATTGAAATTCAAATTTCCACATACAATAATATTTCATGCAACCATATGTGAATTTACCATCAAATTCATAATTTCTAATGTAGGTCAATATCGACCCATAAAGGATAGTAATGATAGTTGATTGTGATTGCTTCCAGTTGATTCTGACATTGAATCATGATAGTATTTATTTCAGCTACAGATGCATAATCAGTTTGAGTTATTTATCTCCAATTGTCTTTCATTCACACAAAATCAACCTAATAGGCATAAATCAGTTATGTCTTTTTTCTTCTTAGTGATTTTAATAATTAACTTCTTTCATTCACTCATGATTTGTCCATTTTAATACTTTACTTTCACTCTGCTAGTTATAAATAATTTGCACCATTTGTTACCCTTCAATTCAATTTATCTTAATTAGATTTAATAGGTAAGTGAAAGGAAATCATGGGCCAAAATGGGGTCTTAAGTGTATTTTTTTAAATTAAAAGTAGGAAATCTCAACTTCTATAGATTATTTGAAATGGATACTTTAAAAACTTGAAGGTGATATAAGAACATAAATTGTAGCATTTCGAGTCTAGTTACTACTTTACTATTTATTTCTTAACTTGGTCAAATATAAGTAGGTCAATAATTTGAAATTTCAAGATGAACTCCTATTTTTTAGGAAACATAGTAGTTAACTGACCGTGCACCCACTCATTTTTCAAGCATCATTTATTATTTTTTGAAAACCTTTGGTTGAAAGTTAGATAAATCATCTAGTTTACAACCTAATATATTTTTTAATTTTTTATGAATATTTAATTTTTAATTAATTTAAAAAGTGAATAAACTCTAAAAATGATAAATAATTGATGGTTGTCCATGTGCCCCGCTAATTACTTCAAATTTCTTTTTCAATGTGTATATAATTAGGCCTAATTTATAACCATATAGTTTATTTTGAATTTGAATGAATGGAAAAAAATGATACATAAAAAATATAGGCATGTGTATTTTATGGCATAAAGTGGCATAAAAAATACATACTTAGAAATCAATATAATATTTAGAAAGAGGAGAGTGTACTCGGATAATTTTAAGAAATGTCACAATGAAATTCATAGTGTTTATGATAATGAAATTTGGATTTTGCTAATTTCAACCAAAAAAATAGATTCAATTGTGTGTTTATAGGTGCAGGTCATAGGCTCAGGAATCCAAGCCATTTTTGAGCATATAGGCATATTTTTTATAGACATAGAAAAAGTTCTTACATGCTTTCAGGAAACACATACACCTTCCTATATGTATGGATGTATATGTGTTTATCTATATGTATCTATCTATTCTCACTAGTCATCACTAGAAACATACAGTGTATTTATTTCATGTGATTTGTGATTACTAAAAACATACACAAAAATACATGCAATGTTTTCATAGTCCATATAGTTGTTTAACCCTAGGTTTTTATGTGTTGTATGGTTAAATGGGTAGAATATCCTAATCACGTGGATGAGTTAAAATATTATAAATTAGGACTATTAATTGAATTTAGACTAAATAAATATAAAATATTAAATTTTATTAAATATGGAAAGAAAAATGCCACTTGATATTCTTATAATTAAAATACAAAAAGGAATAATACTTAGCTTATCTTATGTTTTACAGGAGGATCTGAGAAGTGTAGGTGTAGGAAAAAGTTGGCTAAAGATCAGGATCCATTCATCATATTCTTAAAATATTATATCTAGATCCCCAGACACCACTATCAACTATTGGACACTAGCATTGATGCTTATCTCCATGTTGTGATACATCTATCTTATAAAAAATATTCATTGTATAGCAAAGCAACCACTTGTGCCTTTCTAGGTATTTTATCGCCCTTTTGCTAATATATCTGGATCTCTTGCACAAGATGTAGATGATTATTTATGGCTCAACTTTAGCTTTTCACCTTAAGTCATGCAAGCTTAATAAAAATGGGTTAGTGGGCTCATAGTGTCAATATGGCCTCAAAGACCTTATGTCAATGATCACTACCTACATATTCAATACTCTAAGGAGGGACTCAATCTTATGTAGTTATCCCCTATGTGTGGGAGTGTATTTATATAAGGGTAAAATATACTATATGTGTATGCATGCAGTGATATAGCTTGTAATCTAAAAAAAATATTGCTCATGGGCTGCACTTTGAATGCTTCAAACCTATAATATGACCATTACTATGACTAATATATAAATAAGGAATAATAGGGTAGTATACCTTAATTATGTGATTGATTGAATGAGATTGAATAGGTGTTTACTTATTATTTTCTAGATGAAAAATGAGAAGGCTTTGATTTGTATAAATATATCAAACATTTTAAAAATATATCATGAGAGGGTTTAATAAAACAAATAGGCCAACCCATATGTTTCTAAATATTTGTAATTTGGATGAATTTTGAGGTACAAACACTAGATAATAAATCTAAAAACTAGTGTTGATGCCAATGTCCCTAAATGGATGATAGTGTCTGACATGATAGAAAACTACAAAGAATATGTAATTGATAATGAAGGATATAGATCATATTTTAATCTTTATTTAGTGTATAGGTGATATGGGTCATCAAAATGATAGGGTCAGACCATAATATAAGTAGTTAGGCATAGTGAGATCATGAATGTGAGCCTTTCAGTAACAAGAATGTGTAAAACTAAAGGGTAGATCCCTTATTATTATTTATTAAATATATAAGATAGAGATGCTATATAAATTTATATTTATTATCTACATTTTCCCTCCATTTAATCTAGTAATTCATAAGGATGAAACTAATAGGTTACAATAAAAAAATGTAGACCTGGGTGTGTACAACACATTTTGTCTGTGTTTGAGGTCACTTTAAATGTTTCTCTAATGCATGACTTGTAATCAAGATTATGTTATAGTATCATTGCATATAATCTAAATCTAAAATAATTTGAAATAGTATAAAGTAAAAAGAAAAGGGAAGGAGTGTACCTATGTGTCGATGCAACCATGTTTCCCCTTAGTAGTTTGAATTGGTAAAGATGATTCCTTCTAAGTCATAGGAGCTGAGAAAGGTTCATAATTAAAATTTAAATATCTGAAGAGGGAGATTGAAGGGTGATCATGCACCAATATGGTGTAAGGATAAGTTATAACAATGTCATCAAGATCACTGAATCTTAATCGCACAACTCAAGTGTACTTATAATCTAGTGAGACTAAGTGGTATAACCAACTCAACCTATAAATGAAAGTAATTCTAAGGTCATTTATTATGTTTAATCTAAACTACATTACTTAAAGGATCCAACTACTTCAGACAGATAAATCCTCAAATTATGCATCTTGGTGTAATTGGTGATTCTTGGTAATATTATTATGGAGATGTAATTAGTAAATTGGTAATTTTTGGTGCGCTAGTATGGCATATGCACCTATAATATGTCTCAAGTTGAATAATCTATCAAAATTTAATCTATACTCTATAAATATGTGGAGTATGTGTCATAAATTTAAAAATTGTATCCAAAATCTATGAAAATGGATGCAAAAAGTATAGGATTATGACGCAAATGTACATCTGAATCATGTAAACTTTAATGAAATACTATAAATTATGATAATTGTGTAAGTATAGAGATCATATCTATTTGACATGACCCCACTAATATTCTTCCCATTTCGAGGTGAGGGGATGTAAACCAATGGTCATCTTACTCAAAAGAATAAGATAATTATATCATATGTATATCAATCATGTAGCATTAGGAATAACATGTCGTAAAATATATATCAATGAAGTTTGTAATATGTGATCACATCAAGCCCTAAGATGCATGATATATATTATGATAAAATCTATAAAATAATAATACAAGCTCAACAAATAAATAAGCACACATACAAGAGTACTCAATGTAATGGAAAAGATGGTCCATAAAGACCACAAACAAGGGGCATGTTAAAATTCCACATACTTGAAATGAAATAACATAATCAAATGTCCATTTATAAAAATAAAACAATATTTAGTGGCACAGGGGTTGATATCAAGGAATATTTTCAAATGTTACATAAGAAAACCAATGACAACAAACAGGAAATACACTCAAAAAATTGACAATGTGAATAAATGAAGTATAAGCAATCAACATAAACATATCATACTGGTCCATGCATATATATGTTTAAAAATAAATTATGCAACATAACATATTAGTTACACTATGAAATATAGAACCTTAAATATATAGATGTGTAAGTATTAATATATAAGTGTAAACATGATAATATAGAATAATCATAAAGGATATGTAACCTATATCAATCATGATCAAGGAAAGTAGATGCCCCTAATGTTATGTATCATGTGGGTAGAGGAGAGGTCCATCATCTATATATTTATGTATCATGTATCTATTTTATACCTATATTACAATCAAGTATCTGTGAAACATTTATTTTTATAAAAAGGAAATGATATGATATCTACTAACATGAAGAAAATAACATATGTATCGGAAGTATGATGAGTAAGAAGATGATAAATATTATTGTGTTATTTTGATTTATTTTAATGTTTTATATTTTACTATGGTCATTTCTAGGATAATTGTGTGGATGATTTTTGTATTTGATCACCTGAATTTGTCAGAGATGGACTATTGTTTGTCTACAAGCATTGATTTATCATTCAAAAGTGTCTAAAAATAAAAAGCCTAGTCTCTACACAAATAAAATATATATCAAATGAAAAGTGGAGAAGAGGGAAAGGTTAATAGACAAGATGCATTAAAATAACCCATGTAATATGAGTGTTGCGTACATATCCAAATGGCCTCAAGTTGATGCGATTCTCCTTCCTAAATTGAGTGTGTGAATTTTGATACTTTCACTCTATGAATGCAACTAGTAAAATGACTTCAATGATTGATAATGAGTGCAATTAAACTATAAAAAAATATATTTATACTTGGACTATGACTATTGAAATAAATCAAAATTTGAATTGGGAATAAAAATGTTATTTTGCTTAATGGGTAGTAGTTTGTATAGAGAGTGTTTTTCAATTTATAAATATGTATTGAGTGGCCTTCATGTGTTCATATAATGATAGATTTTAAATATTTTTTTTAACCTAATTTAATAAAAGTGTGAGAGGGACAACATGAAGTGTCTCAAATTTGAAAATTAATTGCTATAGCTTGGAAGATGAAGCCGCACTAGTGGACAAGTAATGAACCCAAAAACTAACAAGAACAAAAATATTACCAATAGGCCAAGATCTTGAAACAATACTCTAAATTTATTCCTATTTATTTCTTTAAATAATTACAAATTCAAACCATGCTTAAATAAGCCTCAACTCAGAAATTAAATTTTACATGCAAAATTTGAAAAAAATAAAATCTAAAAAAAATGCTTATTTTTAAAAACTCTCGAAATAGCCCAAAAATATCTCTATATATATCTTAAACACTATAATTATAATATGGGATGAAATTCAACTGAATTTGATTTCTAGTTGTAAAAATATACAATTTATAACATAGAAAAAACTCTAAAAAAATAATTAAATCATAATTGTAGACCTTTAATGATCACGTACAGCTTCTGAAAAATATCAAAAACATTGCTAGGTCAGTAGAACATCCTAATACAGCAATAGCATTTTTTATATGGTCGTTTTGACATGTGGATGAGCTCAAATGGAGTTACGAGTCAAAAATTATAGCCTCTGGAAGGTTGGCCTATTTTTTCTACATCACTCTCCTCTAATTGAAAACAACTCAGGTCTTGGGATTTTCCCTGATTATACTACTACCATTTTTCCTTGTCAATATTTTTTAGCTCCCATTCTTCAATCCAAGTTTTGTCTTCTTACTTCAATCCTTCCCACTACACCAAATATCTGTTATAATTCCCTTGCATTGTGCTCATTGTCTTCATATCCAAAACTTTCACTATTTTTTTCTTCTTCTTTGGAACTTGCTACTCCCAATTTACTTCTTCATATTCGTCATCTTCACCATCTTCTCCATGGAATTCATATAAATCTTAAACATTAAATACTGGAGATATATCAAAATTTTGTGGTAAACTTACCTCATAAGCATTGGCATTGATTTTCTTCACAATTCTACATGGTCTAATTTTCTTATACTTTAGCTTATTGTATGTACCTTTTGGAAACCACTATTTTCTCAAGTAAACATTATCAACTCTCCTTAAAATACCTTGTATCTTCTTCTGACATTTGATACTACTTTATATTTCTCATTACTTTCCTGCAACTTTCTTCTTACTCTTTCTTGCAATTGAGGCATATGCTCTACAAATACTTTTGCATCATCATTAATTCAATCTGCAATTGGTAATTGTATCAAATCTAAAATACCCATAGGATTTATCCCATAAATAATTTTAAAAGGTGACTTTCATGTTGATCTATTCACTAAACTGTTATATGCAAACTCAATTTGTAGTAAAGCTAAGTCCCATTGCTTTGGCTTCTCTCCCACTACGCATCTCAATAAATTTCTCAAGCTCTTATTCACAACTTTTATGTGTCCATCTATTTTTGGGTGATATGCACTAATGAATTGTAGCTTAGTACCCATCTTTATCTACAAATTCCTCCAAAAATTACTTAGAAATTTTGTGTCCCTATCTGAAGTAATAATTTTTGGAACACCATGCAATCTCACAATAGCTATAAAAAATAATTATACAACTCTAGTGGCATCATTGGTTTTATTACATGCAATGAAATGAACTATTTTAAAAAAATACTCTACAATAACAAAAATTTATTTATTACCTCTCAATGCGTTTGGTAATCCCAACACAAAATCCATACTCAAATTTGTTCATGGCCCTTTTGAAACTAGTAATGGCATGTATAGCCTGGTATTTTGTGGATGTCCTTTAGCCACCTAATATATTCTACATCTTGAAGCATACCTTGTCACATCTCTCTTCATCTTTGGCCAAAAATACTTTTCCTCCACCAAAGTTATTGTCTTCATCTTACCAAAATATCCAACCAAACCACCACTATGTAATTATCTTATATTATTTTCTTGCAGAGACCCAACTAGAATGCATAATTATTTCCCTTTAAAGAGACAACCTTCTTGTATAAGATAATCATCATGAATAACATTTTTCCCACTTGTTAATGGATTCCTACACTACTCAAATACCTTATTAAAATATGGATCAATATCAAATAATTTTTTAATAGCTTCAAATATAACTACTTCACTCACTATAGTAGTTAATAATGCTACCCTCTTTCTCAATGCATCAGCTCCCTAATTCTGATTTTCTAATTTGTGTTTCAACATAAAAGTATACCCTTGCAAGAAAAAAAAACCCACTTTGCATGAATACTATTCAACTTCTTTTGTGTATTCACATAATTCAAAGTTTCATGATCTATAAATAGTATAAACTCCTTAAGCACCAGATAATACCTGTACAATTGCATAAATTTCAACATTATAAGTACAATATTTCATTCTTACCTCATTCAATTTCTCATTGAAATATGATATTGGCTTTCCTTCTTGACTCAACATAACACCAATTCCCACAAATGAATCATCACAATCAACCTCAAACACTTTGTTAAAATTAGATAATGCTAAAATTGGCCTTTTTGTAATCTTCTTCAAAATTTAAAAGCTTTTGTAGCTGCTCTAGTCCATAAAAACTCCTTCTCTCTCATGCAATCTGTTATTGGTACCACAAAACTACTAAATTTTTTAATAAATTCTCTGTAAAAATTTTAACCATGGAAACTTCTTACCTCTATAAAGCTTTTTGGAATAGGACACTCAACAATTGATGTTATATTTTCTTCATCGATTTTCACACCATCTATTGAAACTATAAATCTTAGAAATACCAAACTATTATGCATAAACTTGCACTTATTCAAATTTGCATACAACTTCTCTTTTCTTTACAAATCCATTACCATTCTCAAATGTTGCAAGTGTTCTTCTTTAGTCTTACTGAATATAAAAATATCATCAAAATAAATAACCACAAACTTACCAATATATTCTCGTAGCATTGTATTCATCACCCTCATAAATGTGCTAGGTGTATTAGATAACCCGAATGGCATCACCATCCACTCATATAAGCCATCCCTAATCTTAAATGTAGTTTTCTACTCATCTCTTTCATGAATTCAAATCTGATAATAACCACTCCTTAGATCAATCTTGGAAAAATATTTTTCTCCTACAAGCACATCCATCATATCACCTAAATGAGGTATAAGAAACATATACTTTATTATAATTTTATTAATTATTCTACTATCCACACACATTCTCCATCCTCCATCTTTCTTTGGAGTTAGCAATGTTGGTGTTACACATGGACTCATACTCTCCATTATCACTTTCTTCCTTAGCAATTCAGTAACCTATTTATTTAATTTTACATATTCTTTTGGACTCATCCTATAAGCTACTTGATTGGGTAGAGATAATTCTGGAATATAATCAATGTGATGTTGAATATCTCTCTTTTGTGGTAAATCATCTGGTAACTCATCAAGCATAATATCTACATATTCTTTCAACACTCTTGTTGCTTCTATTGGTATTGGCACCATTTATATTTCTTCATTCTTTTCTACTAGTACATAACAACCTACTACCTTCATATCTTAGATAAATTCTCTAGTATAGAGCATGATTTTTGCCTTCTCTTCCTCTCTAAGATGTAACAAAACTACCTTTGTACCACCTTTATAAAAAATGTGTGTTATTTTCTCTATCATGAACTACTTTCCTGTCAAATTGCCACAATGTTCCCAATAACATATGACATGCATCCATCAGAATAACATCACATCATATTTCATCATTATAATTTTTTCCTATAAAATCCTTGATTAAGCACCTTTTATCTACTATAACCTCATTCACTTTCTTAAACCATGAAATCTGATAAGGGTTAGGATGCTTTTTATATTTAGGGTTTAGTTTCTCAATCTTTTCTTTAGAAACCATATTTTCACAACTACCACCATCTATAATTATGTTACATACTTTTACACCTGAAATACATCTTGGTCAAAAAATATTTGATCACAACCATACATCACCATCTTATTTAATTTACACTTTTTCCTTCCTTGAAGTGATCATGCTTCTTCTCATCATGAGATTCTCTCCAACATCTACTAGTGCAACTTCAGTATTTTGCTCTTTTATTTCAGCCTCAATCAGATTTACTCTTGGATAATCTTCTTCCCTCCTTTATTGATCTTGATAGTTTGGACACTCAAATACTCTATGCCCTTCTTATCCACATCTATAATAGACATAAGATCTGTGTTTATTTAAAAACTATCATCTAGCACCACCGTAACCTTGTCCTCTCTAAAATCCTCTTCCTCTTTGTTGGTATTGAAACCCTTGCCTATTATCATCTTGCCTTTATGGACCACGTGATGATTCACTTTTATTGGCATTAAATTCATCTCTGGTGGTATTAAACCCACCTCATCCCCTTGTTTTTAATATCCACCTCTACTTGGACTATTAGATGTCCTTATAAAATTTTATCTATTTTGTTTTTTTGCTTTCAAAGCTAGTTGATAAGCCTCCACCATGTTAAGTATTTTATGCATGTTTAATTCATCTTAAAAATAAAATTTCAAACCATTTACATAACTTGCAGCCATCTACTCTTTTGTTTCATCATACTCCACTCATATGGAAAAGTTGTAAAATTTATTTGTGTACTCGTGTATACTGTGATCTTTTTGACTTAAATTTTGAAATCTTTTGTATAAGATTTGTGTATAATCCATAGGAATAAATTTTTCCCTCAAATAATTATCCATATTTCTCCATGAATTAATATTCTCTTTACCTTTTCTCTATCTCTCTTTCTGTAGGTGATCCCACTAAATCATTGCATGACCTTTCAATTTTGTGCATGCAAATTTTACCTTCTTTTCTTCTCTCATAGTCTTCTACTCGAAGGATTTATCCATGCTATTTATCTAATATATCAACTCCTTTAATTTTAAACTACCTCCATAATCTAAAATATCAACCTTTATTCCTTCATTTCTTTTTTTTAAGCCTGAACCATCCTCTCTTTCATCGATAGTGGCTAATCTTATTATTCTTCTTCTTGCTGAACTTCTTCATCATGATCTATGTCTTCCTCATCACCACCTTCTCTTATCTACTAATTTTTGATAACCTTTGTTAATTATTGAACTTACCTCTGCATCTCTTGTATAGTTTGGTTCATCTGTGCCATACCTCTTCATCCTCTCACCATTCTTCTCTCCTCCAAGATTTGAACTTGCTCTGATACCATATAATAAACCCAAAAACTAAAAAGAAGAATAAAATTAATAATAGACCAAGATCTTGAAATAATACTCTAAATTAATTCATATTAATTACTTGAAATAATTACAAACCCAAACGATACTTAAATAAGCCTCAACTTAGAAATTAGAGTTTACATGCAAAATTTTAAAAAAAAAACTAAAATCTAAAAAAAATGCCTATTTTTAAAAACTCTTGAAATATCTTAAAATATCATAAACATTCTAATTAGACTATGGGATGAAATTCAACTAAATTTGATGTCTAGTTCTAAAAATATACAATTTTTAAAAATAGAAAAAATTCAAAAAAATAATTAAATTACAATTTTGGACCCTCAGATGATCACGTATGGCTTATGAAAATTATTAAAAACATGGTTAGGCTAGTATAACATCCTAGGATAGAAACATTTTTTTTGATATGATCATTTTGCTACGTGGAAGAGCTCAAACGAAGTTATAAGTCAAAAGTTATGGCCTTCGGAAGGTTGGCCTATTTTTTCTACATCATTTTCCTATTTTTGTTAACCTAATTTTATAAAAGTGTAAGAGGGACAACATGAAGTGTCTCAAATTTGAAAATTAACTATTACAACTTGGAAGATGAAGCCGTATTGGTGGACAAGACTATTTGACCTAGTGCAGTATTGTCCTAAAAAGACAGAAACTATTGGAATTTAGCTAACAAGACTATGAGTAGAATAGATATGTCTAAATTATATTTTTAATAATTGAAACAGAATGAGTATAATAGTGAAGGATCTCTTAGAGCATATGTGCACAAAGTTGGGGGACCAAAAAGGGCTTATCTATGAACATTTGTTTTCTAAAAAAAAAAGAAATCTCAATTTTTGTAGATTATTTGAGATGGCTACACACAAAATTTGAAGATGATATAAGAACATAAATTATATAATTTTGATTTTAGTTTATAAAACACTAGTTTTTTTTTTAAAATGGTCAATTATAAATAGTTAAAACATCTAAAATTTGAAGAGGAACTTTTTTTTCGAAATATAGATTAGATAGTTGGTTGTGGGGCCACTCATTTTTTGAACATAGTTTAGAATTGTTTAAAACCCTTTGGTGTAAATTTAGATAAGATCATCTAGTTTGTGACCTATGTTTTTTTTTAAAAATTAGTGAATATATTTTTTTTTAATTTTACATTTAAATAAATCTTAAAAATTAAAAAAAATAGATAACTGACCATACGGACCCTCCTAACTACCTAAAAAATAATGCATACATACATACTGTAATAAAATTACTTATATATTCACACAAAATGATTTTATATTGTGTATAATAAGAAAATATAAGAGATTAAATAGTGATAATTAATAACAAAACAAAATACTAGATAATATAGCAAATCCACTTCGAGGGGGAAACCTCCACAACAATGCACTAATACCATAATACTTAAAATGATGATTAAAGACTAATCATTACCTCCTATATATAGTCTACTTAGCCAAAGTTATTTCATAGGATAACCTATCTAAAAATATAGATAAATATAATAAGTAAATAAAAGAGGTATGTAAGCCACAAGTCAACCACACATATATCTAGACACACTAATGTTTAAGGGCATAACAAGCCCTTCCCTTTGAAAACAACATTGTCTTCAACATTGTGACAACTCTGGATGTTGCTATGCAAATGCTTCATCCTCTCAAGTGGCATCTTCACATGGCAGATTCTTCAATTTGATCAAGTATTCTATAATTGCTTTCGAATGTAATTACTTGGTGCACTTTTAAAGGATAACCTCAAGATCAAGAACAACTCTACCTTCCTCATCCAATTTTGGT
Source organism: Torreya grandis (assembly GCA_037957365.1). Classification (NCBI taxonomy): domain Eukaryota; kingdom Viridiplantae; phylum Streptophyta; class Pinopsida; order Cupressales; family Taxaceae; genus Torreya; species Torreya grandis. Next base: position 357,448 of record JARHVA010007191.1, read on the forward strand.
AATTTTATTTCAATGATAAATCTATGTCTAATGACTTTCTTCAAGCATGATACATGAAATATTGGATGTATGTGAGTGGATGAAGGAAAATCTAACTTGTAGGCCACGCTTTCAATTTTCTACAAGATCTGATAAGGCCCATAATACATAGGGGACAACTTGTTATCATTTTTTTGTTGCTTCAATGACATTTTTTTGTATGTCTATAAGTGAAAAAGGACCTAATCACCAATGTCAAAATTCCTCTCACTTCTATTTTGATCTGCTTGTTGCTTCATGCGATTCTGGGCCATAGCTAAATTTTCACATAAAGTTGCAAGGACCTCCTGTTGATGGTGAATATGTTCTTCAAATACATGAACCTTAGGATGAACCTTCAAGGTTGAAGTGATGGATGGAGGGTGGTATCCATATAGTGCCACAAAAGGAGACATTTTGGAAGAACTATGAACAAAAGTATTATACCACCATTTAGCAAGTGGCAGCCAATGAACCTATTTATCCTATTTATCAGAAACAAAATAATAGAGATATCCTTCCAGACATTTGTTGACTACCTCAATTTGTCCATTAAATTGAGGATGATAGGATCAATTATGAGCCAATTGGGTGCCTAAACATGTAAATAAATTAGTACAAAAATTAATTATAAAAATGGGATGTCTATCACTGATAATGATTTTAGGGGTCCCATGCAGTTTATAAACTATATTGAGAAAAGTAGAAGCTACTATACTAGAAACAAATGGTTGGGATAATGAACAAAAATGAGCATACTTATTGAGATAATTTTTAACAACCATGATAACATTTTGACCATCAGATTTTGGAAACCCTATAATGAAATCTATAGATGCCTCTTCCCAACGCTGGCTATGGATAGATAAAGGTTGTAAAAAACTTAGAGTTTTGATGGTTTCACCTTTGTTTTATTGATAGATCATACATTTAGTCACATATTTATGGACATCCCCCTTGAGACCTTCCCAAAAAAAACTTGCTTGATTTTGTGATAGGTTTTCAAAAAAAATTGAAAGACCCCCAATTAGAGTTGCATTAAGTTCTTGAAGGATTTTTTGTTTAAGAAGAGAATTATTACAAAGGTAAAATCTATCTTTATACCATAATGCATTGTCTTTCCATGTGAATTTTTTAAATCCACCTAAACCTTGTTGAAGATTTTGAATCAAATCATGAATAGTACTATCATGTTCTCACTCTGATCATGTTTTCTCTAGCCAATCTTCTTATAAAATGGTTATGGCACATAGCAATTCTTCAATTGATTCATCTTTTATGGATATTACATCTGCCACCACATTGTCCTTGCATTTTTTATATACTATTTAAAAATCATAGCCTAACATCTTAGTTACCCATTTCTATTATTCTTGAAATGACAAACTTTGTTCCAAAAAATATTTAAGACTATCATGATCATTCTTTATATGAAAGTGACAACCCATCAAATAAGGTCTCCATTGTTTGACTGCATGCAAAATGGCCATCATTTCCTTCTCATAAAAGGACTTGTGTTGATTTTTACCCTTGGGTTGACGACCTTCAAATGCCAGTGGTCTACCTTTTTGTATGAGTACAGCTCCCATACCATACCTAGATGCATCACATTCAACCACAAAAGTCTTAGAAAAATTAGGAGTAGTCAATATTGGAGTAGTGCACAGCCAATTTCAATCGTTCAAATGCCTAGATAACTACATCAGTCCACTAGAAGAGTCTTTATTTAACAAAGAGGTAAGTGGGGCTATAATACTACCATAATTTTTGACAAATTTGTGTTAGTAACCAATAATCCCTAAAAATCCCTGAAGTTGCTTGAGTGTCTTAGGAATTAGCCAGTCCACCATTTCTTGGATTTTTTAGGATCTAGTTTCACTCCTTCATAAGACACCAAATGACCCAAATATTCAACTCACCATCCCCAAAAGTATATTTGGAAGGTTTGGCATATAACTGATTTGCTCTAAAATAGAGAGTACCTGTTTCACACGTTCCAAAAGGTCTGCCCAATTTTTACCATAAATGAGGATATCATCAAAGAATACCAAAACAAATTTCCTCAAAAATAGCTTATAAATAGTATTCATCAAGCTTTGAAAAGTAGATGGTGCATTTGTTAAGCCAAAAGGCATGACCAAAAACTCATAATGGCCCTCTTGAGTCCTGAAAGTGGTTTTGGGTATGTCTTCATCACGGATCTTGATTTGATGATACCTAGAATGCAAATATAACTTGGTAAAATAAAGAGCACCATTCAATTCATCTAGAAAATCATAAATAATAGGAATTGGAAATTTATTTTTGATAGTGTACTTGTTGAGTTCTTTGTAGTCATGGTACATCCTCCAAGTGTCATCTTTATTTCTCACCATGACAACTAGTGAAGAGTATTCACTTTGGCTATGGTGAATGATTCTTGCATCTAACATCTCTTGTACTATCTTTTCAATTTCACTTTTTTGGGCATAGGGACTCCTGTATGGCTAGATTTTGGGTGGTGTACAACAAGGAATAAGTCTGATAGCATGATCATGTGTGTGGCTATGTGGAAGTCCTTTTGGAATGTCTCCAAAAATAATTGAATGAGCATCAATTATTTATTACAGATCAAGAGGTGGAGATGGCTGAGTTGGTTGTACTTCCATTGAAAAAAGGTGATCTACAAATCCCTCAGAACTCTTACGAAGAATCTTTATCATTTGATGGGAGCTAACAAGTTGAGGAGATTTAGCCTTTAATACTCTTATCTTGAATGTCCTTTCTTCAGAATGAAAATGCATGAATAATTCTTGAAAATTCATCTCAATAGTGCCTAAAGTGGTGAGCCACTGGACTCCTAGAATAATATCAGTTCCACCCATCTAAATAGAAAATATAAGAGAATCCAATAAGTAGTCTCCCATGGCCAACTTAATACTATGACATTTTCCTAAACAACTAATAGTACCACCATCGACAATCATAACCTAAAACTTTGGAGTTGGATAAATGAAATAGTTCAAATGAGTAGTCAACTTACTATGAATGAAGTTGTGTGTGCTCCCAGAATCAATCAAGATAGTGACCTTATATTTATTAAGGAAACCCATCACCTTAAGAGTTTGGGGAGTACTAATACTTGACAGGGCATGACATGAAATAGTAGGTTAAGAGTCTTCAAATTCCTCCTCAAGAACTTCTACATCTACATCATGTACTTCTACATCATCTTCATCATCATTGGCACTTTCAATGTAAAATAGTTTCTTTTCATCACAATGATGTTCTTTGCTCCATTTGCTATCACAACCATAACACAACCCTTTGGCTCATTTCTCCTCAATTTATCATTGTGTTAATCTTGTGGGATGTGTAAATGATGGTGCTGGAAAGTTGTGATCATGACCAATAGTGAAAGTTTTCCTTTTGACCATCTCTTTTTCTTCTATCATTCATGCCTCAGGGATAGCTTCTGATATAGATATTGGGTTAAACATTTGAACCTCGTATTGGATACTATCTTTGAGGCCACCCAAAAATAGATCTATCAAATTTCTCTTAGTGATATTTCCCACTCATAAAGAGAGATTTTGAAATTGATGAATATAATCCTTTACAGATCTTATTTTTCTCAATTTGGTTAATTGGTTGAAATATTTCTTAGAGGCATTATTCTAATAATGAGCTATCAACTCCTCAATAAAAATAGTCCATGTAATAAAAGCACCATTCTTTTTATTTTGAGCACATAATCAGTGATACCAAATGAATTGCTTAGGTTCCATATACATGGATGCCACCATCACCCTCTGAGAACTAGGGGTTTGATGCATCTCAAATAAATTATCAATTTAGTTAATCTAAGTGAGAGGATCCTTACCATCAAACTTATGCATGTCCACTTTTAGCAACATCAATTTCATACTAACATGGGAGTTATTAAGAGGAAGATTTGAATGCTAAAGTGGAGGGTTGTTAGGATGAAACTAAGATGTGAGAGAATCTAATTGCATAGTGATATGTTGTAATTCACTATGAACCCTATTAATATCTCCACATATCCTTGAAACATTAGCTTGGACTGCAACAAAGTCATCATGTCTCACCAAGTTTTTTATGTCTTCTTGAAGCTAAGAAATCACTAGATCTGAAGTTTTAGATTCCATGTCATTGGTAGGAGTCTTAGGAGTTTGTAGTGCCCCTTTTCTTCCTCAAGTTGAAATATTTGCCATAAACAAACCCTAGGAGGGTTTTGACCCCAAAAAAAGTGTACCAAGAAATGGTACCATTTTGATCACCTTGTTAAGATAAATCCAATTATTATCTTTGTGCACTAGAGTAAAAATTTTAGTACCAAACAAGTGTATCAAAAGAATATATCATTATGATCATCTCATTGAGATGAATCCAATGACTGCAAGTGTGCAAGGGGAAAAAAATCTAGACTTTTTTTTTAAAAAAAATTCAAAAGAACATTTCAAGCAATATTGCGCTGACAAAAAAAATTAATTCTTCTCGAATTGCAAGTTATGCTTTTTTGCTTTCACTGCTCCTAGAAGTCATGCCTCACCAAGTTCAAAAAGAAATGCCATAGAAAACATGCTCAAATCAAAGCTCTGATACCACTTGTAATGAAATTACTTAGATATTCACATAGAATTATTTTATATTGCGTAGAATAAGAAAATATGAGAGATTACACAATGATAACTAATAGCATAATAGAATAATGGATAATATAGAAAAGTCACTACAAGGGGGAAACCTCCACAATAATGTACTAAGAGCATAATACTTAACATGATGATTAAGACTAACCACTACCTCCTATATATAGTCTACTTAGCCAAGGTTATTCCATAGGTCAACCTATCTAAGAACATAGAGAAATGTAACAAGTAAATAAAAGAGGTATGTAAGCCACAAGTCAGCCACACATATCCCTAGACACACTAATGGTTAAGTGCATAACATTTATAATGATAATGTGTATATAATTAATCCTAATTTGTGACCATATTTTTTTTGTAATTTGGATAAATGGCAAAAAAAA
>JARHVA010007191.1:367500-377500 GCA_037957365.1 Torreya grandis
ATTGATACATTTATTCAATCATTGATAGAATCATTCAATGGATAGATTAAACTAGATATAGTTGATAGCATTGATATACCTTGGCCTCTATCTTTATTTAATCTAAATCTATAACTAGATCCATATGTGGGGCCGGGTGCCAATATATATTGTTTTAATTAAACTATATACTTTTCCAATGCTAATGAAACTCTATATCTATACAGTGGCAGTTGGTTGTGTGATATTGTCACTATTCATTGGCAAAAGATGGTGTCACCATATCATTCATTCGTATTTTTTACAATCGAATGATCAATTCATATTATATAAGTAATTTGATTCACATTGATTCATTTTCTTGGTATGTACCTACCTTATATAGATATGGGATATGGATATGTCATTGATTCATTTTGGCCATACCCATATCTAACAAATCAAGGTGGAGTAATTGGTCAACTTGTTAGACCCATGACTCAAATATTGTAGGTTTAAAACCTATGCACCCCTCACCCTCCTAAGATGTAGATAGGGATAAGTGAGTGGCCATATATATATGGACCCTATATTAATATAATGAATGAATTGACTCTCCATCTATAGATATGGGTCCTCATCCTCTGTAGATATAGATAAGTGTGGTCGCGTGCCTATATATAGATAGGTGCCCTAGATTGGTTTACAAATTGAGTGTTTGATTTACTGTATTGATATTATGGTTCCCCCACCCCTATAAATTTATTGATATCAAATATAGAGCATCAATCATCAGTGATTGATGCATGAGTAATGCACAAACAATTTCCCTTATTCCCTTCTATCTATTTAAGATATGGATAGGGCATATATAATATAGTAGGAACACTAGTTAGTGGTGGATATCACATATATATATGGGGTGCCCTTATATATAGATCAACCATCTATAGTTGAGGCCGAGAGAGAGGTACCATAATAAATGACAGGCACTCAATTGATAATTAACCCTATATCTCTATTTGGCGAGGATACCACATAGAGATTGGGGGCTTGATTGACATATTTATATACAGGGGTAATCATGGGCCTCACATTCTAGTGAGTGTTTTGGAAAGTTTCCCTTCTATTTATATGGTGCATAGATAATATATCAATGAATAAGGGTGATTGTGTGATTGGGAAATTGTTGATGGGCACCCATACTTATCTTAGGGAATCAAGGATTTGTTAGGTTGTATTTTATTAAATTACAAAAATCTAATAGATTGTATCAATCACTCTATTCTATTTTGTAAGAAAACTAATTATTTATGAAAATAACACCAATGATTACCAAGAAAAACAAAGGAGTGATGCATAGAGCATTTGTTCAATGTGGAGTGTGCATACCATATCCAAGCTTCTCCATGCATCTATATAAAGAAGGGAAGGGCTCGGTTGGTTTAGATTGAATGTATGGGGTGAATTTTTAATATTCAAGCTCCAAGATTGGTGTAAAAACCATATTATTAATGTCCTGAACAATAGTCAACATGATATTTTGGCAAACTATAGAAATAGTGTTGTTGGTACACTACCTTAATTAAAAATAGATGAATGTTTTCATGTAACTAGGGAGAATCCTTGAATGTTCATGTAGATTAATTTTTTTGGTTATAAATGGATATGATGTTGTTAGATTAATTTTGGCCTAAAATACCCATAATCTTGATTTAAAATGATATAAAGGGGTGGTTAGATATGTGATGGTCACTAATGCGACCCAAGTTTAAGTTTTTTTTATTATTTCAGTGAGAAATAGATATTTTAAAAGTGAAACCATTAATACTTTATTTTGGTAGGAACTAATAAATATAAATATAAATATAATGATGAAAACCATAAGTGTATTATAAAAAACTATTATATAAAATCTAAATTGATAAATAAGTCAAAAATAAGTAGGTTGAACTATAAAGTCAAAACATTGAAATATTAATGGTGGATTTATTTATTTATTTTAATTAAATTTATAATATTATTAGTAGGTAGAGGTCAAGTAGGTGGTGGGATTGGTTAATATTATCGATAGGAACATTGATAGGGAAAGAAAGGGAATGGAAAGGCATTAATGTGAGAAAATCAAATGTTTGTTAAGTATAGTTAGTTTTTAAAAAAATCATTGTTATTTTTTAATTGGAAAGTGCACTTTCATTAATATAATAAGATATAATATATAGTTAATTATACAGAAAAATATAGGTAGAAAAGTTACATAATAAAATAACCAAACCAAGCTAAAGAAGTCTTGGGAAGACTTGCTTGAACCATAAGTACATAAAAGATCATTTTATAGAATGAGGAGTGCATTATCACATGCAATAGGGATAGAGACAAATGATGTATGAGAGATAATTTCAGATCTTACTATACATGTTTCATATCTTAGTAGACATGTCTCGCACCATTATGTATATATATGATGTATGTGTTACATGCTACTTAATGAGAAGTCCAAAATGGTGAATGAGATATACCATACCTCCGCTCACGATGGTTGTGTGATAAAGTGGGTACCATTACCTATTTGTTATTACCAAAAATCCATAAGGAAAAATATTGTTTGAATAATGAATACTCATGGAGATCATTTAAATGACGGAAACATACACGAATAAAAATATGACAAAAATAACATCTAATGTTACTTATTGTTCACCTACAACATGACAAAGTTGTCAATGTATTGTATAAATATCAAATCCACAATCTCATTTCATCATAAATTGAATAATAAAAAAAAATTGGTTTTCCTAAGTTTGTATTTTTTTTCAAAGAAAATTTTATCTTTTTGAATAAAAAGTTGTAGGAGTAAAAAATACATGAAAATGTCTGAAGAAAACAAACTTCAAATATTTCAAGAAAGAATGTCTATGGGTTCATGTATCCACCTCCATTATTTAGACATGTAATTGTATATTTTATTTTCATCCACTCAAAGGTTGAAAATGGTTCATAATAGATGAAATACTGGGAACAATCTATGGGTCAACCAAAATGCCTCATAGTCAACTCCCCAAAAATGATGCCAATCATTTTCATTTCATTAAACAAAACATAATTTATAGTTAATGTGTATGAGTATAATGAATTTTATAGAAGAATCAAATTTTAGTCACCATCACATAACATATCATACCATATGAGAGTAATTTCAAAATTTAATGATTCTGCCACCTTATCATATGTCAACCAAAATCATGCCAAATGGAAACTAATAAATATTAAAGTTTAATATGTCAAGAATTTTTTCCCTTCAAAGATTCATTTGAGATATTTGTCACAACTCAAAACTTTCATTGAAGAGATGGACTTAAATAACATAAAATAAAACAAAACCCAAAGACCATTTTTATTGTCACAGGTCTGTTGTGACAAAGAATTCAAGACAAAAAGGAGAAAATAAACTATGTGAGGTTGGTTATGTAGATATGAAAATCATGTCAATTTTGACCTATCTCCAACCTATATGACTTGTGAATATTCACCATTATATCACATATGTATGCTCTCCATGGGTCTAGCCCTATTTAGTTGTTATTAGTGACCAAAAATAATTCCCCAAGTCTGTGCCAACCCAATCAATTATAATTGTTAGACATCTCTAAATCATAGGATTAGTGTTATTGTCTTCCAAATAGAAAAGTTAGATTCAGATGGTATTAGAATTCAGGTACCATCAAAACATGATGGTTCTTCCCCATGCCAAGTATTGGTCACATTTTAAATTCAAATAATTCATATGGGTTAAACTATACATTTAGTGTGTCAATGTCATGATAAATACTTACATTTAGTGTGTCAACATCTTGAAGCAAAGTTTTGTAATTATAACTATTACCCAGGTTCTAAATTGATTGCAAAGAAGAATAAAGCCATCATTTCTCATCCATCTCCATCTAATTATATAGACCCTGGTGATCTAGCCTCCACTTTGGTTGATCCATTTCCTATAGCTCTGGCCAAGCAGGTTATTACTAAATATGTAGGCATTTCCATGTACCATCTTAAGGACATCCTCCATATTGCAAAATTACTAAAATCCCCTAAAATATTTGGTAAGCCTAAAACTTCCTAGACTCTTAACAAACCTGATCAGATTTGGCAACCAAAGAAGAAACAACTAAAACCTATGGGTTTTTTTTTAATATATTTTTTTTTTAATTTTGAGCAATACTGCACTAACAAAAAAAAAAATCTTCCCAGATTACAAGTTATGTTTTTTCACTTTCACTGCTCCCAGAAACCATGCCTCGCTAGATCCCAAAAAAAATGTCATGGGAAACTTGCCCAAATCGAAGCTCTAATACCACTTGTAATGAAATTACTTAGATATTCACATAAAATGATTTTGTATTGCACAAAATAAGAAAATTTGATAGATTACACATTAATAATTGATAGCAAAATAGAATACTGGAAAATATAGCAAACCCACTTCGAGGGGGAAACCTCCAAAATAATGCACTAATAGTAGAATACTAAACATGATGATTAAAGACTAACCACTACCTCCTATATATAGTATACTTAGCCCAAGGCTATTCCATAGATTGACCTATCTAAGAACATAGAGAAATGTAACAAGTAAATAAAAGAGCTATGTAAGCCACAATTCAGCCACACATATCCCTAGACACACTAATAGTTAAGGGTGTAACACATACAATGATAATGTGTATAGAATTAATCCTAATTTATGACCATGTCTTTTTTTGCATTTGGATAAATGGCAAAAAAACTATAAATATATATAGACATGCATGGTTGTGACATATAGTGGCCTAAAAAAACATAGATGGAAACCGCAAACTAGTCCAAAAATTGAAAAAAAAAACATTTGGAAAGAGGAGATCCTGCTCAAAATCATAGTAATTTTTTTGTGAAATATCTCATCAAAATTCATAGTGTTTATGATGATAGAACTTCAATTTTCTTATTTCCAGTCAAAAAAATTAGATTTAGTTGTGTATGAAGGTCATGGCCTTATGATTAGGAATCCAAGCAATTTTTTAGTCGAAAGGCATGATTTTTAAATTATACATAATAAATCACATATGTGCTACAATGAGGGTGTGAAATAACTCATACACATTCTTAAGAGATGAAAGTATGAAGCCTTAGAATGTAAAAAGGTGATCAATTAAAAGGTAGGGGGTGTGGATTACTAAAATAATTATTATACTTTAAATTTATTTTAGTAAATATAAGAAATTAGGGTCACTCTTCATCTTGTAGAATTGGTTTCATAAGTTTACAACCTACAATTTGGGATATTTTTTCAAAATCTAATCTAGTAAATGCTTAGTCATTTTTAGGATTTCAATATTGAACCTAAGGATTCCAGGGCATATATTTTATAATTGATGTCCATTTTGGATAAATATATAGTCATTTTTTAGGTTTTTCACCTTTCAAATTGCTTGCTAGAATTTATAAGAGTTATTTGTTTGTCAAAATTAAATTTTAAAAACCAACACACACCTAACCAACTCCTTATGTTGATTTTACTTATAGGAAAAAGGTGACAAAACAACAATGTAATCATTTGTAACTAGGTTAAATAAGGACAATTTGAGCCAAATTTAGGCATGGTCACACCAATTAAATTTGAATTCATGTCAAAATAGTGTGCATGGAAAAACATAGGTTGTATTGATGACCCATGCACACCCAACCACCTTTCCATGCCTATTTTACTTGTGATTAAGTCCCTTATAGGCCAAAAGCAAAAACACCATATCCACTTGTGGCCTACATAAATGCAAATAATTTTAGGTACATTTATGCATGACCCCCCTAGTTCTCTATAAATTTAAGTAAAAATTACATAATTATGGAAAAGTAAGTCACATTATGACCCTTGCACATCCACCCACCAATTTATGTTGATTGTATTTGTGATTATCTCTATTATTTATAAAAATGACACAAAAACACCATATCCACCTGTGAACATGGAAATGTAAAAAAAATTTGGCACATGTATGCATAATCACCCTAGTTCACTTTAAATTTAAATGAAATTGGTTTGATTAGGGAAGCATAGGTCACATTGATGTCTCGTGCCCACCAAACCACCACTTTATGTCATTTTTACTTGTAATTTGAGGGTTTATGTGCTAAAATAAATATAACAATGCCATAACCACTTGTTATGAGGGAAAATATAGATAATTTGGGACACATTCATCCATGATCAACTCAATTCAAATCAAATTGAGGTCAAATTGGTGTGATTATGGAAATATAGGTCTCATTGGTGATAAAAATGCACTTAACCACTCTTTTATGTTGATTTTACTTACAATTAGGTCCCTTATAAGCTAAACGTAACATAAAACCATCATATGTTGGGGATCAATCAACAAAATTGATTACTATATGAAAGCAACTATATGCGAAATTAAACCAGATAGATAAGTAACTAGAATCAGAAATAGCAAAGAACAAGAGATACAAGAAACCACCCTAAAAACTTGTATTCAACTCTTTACAGAAGGAATTACAATTGAAGAAACTTCTTTTCTTCCACACCTCTCTCAGATGTACAGATCTCTTCTTAGATCTCTTTCCCTCAAGAGTTCTCTCTCTCAATTACAATCAACTCCACAATCTGGATTGATTCACATATATAAATATTGTACAGTCCAATTCTCAATAAGCTATGAAGATCTAATCCTATATATAAATAAGGAAACATGAGCATGCATTTACAACCAATAGATGCACCTCCTAAACAAGGGCTATAAAATAGTTCTACTCAAAATAGAAATGCGGGCTTACAACCAGCAGTTCTCCTTAACATGTAAACATTATATTCTCGCATGAAAGTAGCTCCCGGACACACACAGGTGACTGACGTCGGTCCCTACTAGTCCGCCTGTGACCGACGTTGGCCGACCTGCTACCGATGCCGATAGCTTCTGTTCTGCGCCAGACCGTCGACGACGACTATCAGTTTCTAGCATCTTCTAAACTTTCTCATGGATGAAGCTTTTAGCTCCATACCTTAACAATCTCCCACTTGGAGATAAATAGCTGCACCAGTACCTGTACAGCAACATCTTCTAGCTCCTCCATCTTCAACTCAGTCATGAAGACCAACGAAAGTTGAATGAAGATTCAACTTCTCCTTTGTTACCAGCTTGGTTAACATATCAGTAGGGTTCTTATCTGTATGGATCTTCTCCAACTTCAACTCACCATCCTCCAATACCTGTCTAATAAAGTGGTACCTAAGCTATATATGCTTTGTTCTTGAATGAAAGGCTGAATTCTTAGCCAAATGAATTGCACTCTGACTATCACTGTATAGTCTACAACTCTCTTGCTCCTTTCCAATCTCTTCCATGAACCATGTCATCCATATCATCTCTTTACTAGCCTCTGTGATTGCAATATATTATGCTTCTGTAGTTGACAAGGCAACAACCTTTTGCAACTTTGATATCTAGCTAACTGTCGTTCCACCTACAGTGAAAACATATCCTGTGGTGATTCTTTTGCCATCCAAATCACCTGCCATATCTAAATCTACATAACCATGTAGATAAGTATTTGAACTGCCATAGCACAAGTGCCTGCTGCTGGTCCCTTTCAGATATCTAAGGATCCACTGAACTGCTTTCCAGTGTTCCTTTCCTGGATTGGCCATATACTTACTTACAACTCCCACTTCTTGGGCAATATCAGGCCTAGTACAAACCATTGCATACATTAAACTTCCTACTATGGAAGCATATGGAACTTTCCTCATATACTCTACCTCATCATGTGAATTAGGACACTATTCTTTACTTAACTTGAAATGTCCAGCCATAGGTGTGCTTACCGGTTTTGCATCCTGTATATTGAACCGTTTCAACACCTTGTTCACATAATCCTCTTGAGACAAAATCAACCTGTGATTTTTCTTGTCTCTCTTAATATTCATGCCAAGGATTTTCTTTGCTGCTCCCAAATCCTTCATGGCAAATGTGTGAAGTAATTTCACCTTAAGCTCAGAGATATCCTGCATGTGTGATCTTGCAACCAGCATATCATCTACATACAACAATAGAATAATATATCTACCATTATCTAATCTCTTAAAATACACACAATGGTCAGATTGACATCTACGGTAGCCATGCTCAGTCATAAATCTATCAAACCTTAGATACCATTGTCTTGGAGCTTGCTTGAGGCCATACAAGCTTTTCTTCAATCTGCACACTAGCTTCTCCTTACCTTTGACCTCAAATCCTTTCAGCTGATCCATATATATTTCTTTATCCAAATCTCCATGAAGAAACACTGTCTTAACATCAAGCTGCTCAAGATGCAAATCCTCAATAGCAACTAAAGACAGTACAGTCCGTATGGAAGTCATTTTAACAAGAGAGAAAATCTCACCAAAATCAATACCTGGTTTTTGTGCAAATCCTTTCACTACTAACCTGGCCTTATATCTCATCTGTCCATTCTCACCTTCCTTCAACCTATATATCCATCTGTTCTTTAGTATCTTCTTTCCTTCTGGCAACTCAACCAAATCCCATGTTTGGTTCTCTCTCAAGGAATCAATTTCCTCATTCATGCCTAGCTCCCACTGACTCTTGGAATCTACCTATATTGCTTCATCAAAACTCTCTAGTTCTCCACCATTAGTAAGCAATAAATAGAATAACGAAGGGGAATATCGAATTAGAGGTTTACTTACCCTGGCTGACCTCTTGATGGGCGTTTGAGACTCATTCACAACATGCTGTCCACCCAAATTCTCTGACAGTGACTGACCTCAGTCACTTCCAGGCCTGTAACTGACTGTTGTCGGTTTTGCCTGACTGACTCGGTTCCTGCCTGGTCGATGTTGATTCTTGTATGACCGTCATCGGTCCCTGTATGGCCGATGTCAATTCCTACCTGACCGACGTCGGTCTCTGTGTTTTCCTTTCTGTGATTTTTCTTTCCTATGAGCTCATTTTGGACCTTCACCTCGTCCCATTCTTCATTACTCTGCTCAGGTTGATTCAACTTCTTGAGTTGATCACTATACATCACTTTTTCATTAAAAACAACATCATGGCTCCTAATTATCTTGTTAGTTCCTAGATTCCAAAACCTGAATCCAAACTCATCAGAGCCATAGCCAATAAATGTGCACCTCATAGACTTAGCATCCAGCTTCTTTCTATTTTCCTTATCAATGTATACAAAGGCTTCACAACCAAAAACTTTGAGAAATGATAGATCTACATTTTTACCTGTCCATGCCTCTTCTGGAATACCACCATCCAGCACTGTAGAGGGTCCTCTGTTAATCAGGTACACTACAGTATCCACAGCTTCTACCCAAAACTCTAAGGGCAATCTAGCATGCAATCTCATACACCTTGCACGCTCCATTATTGTTATGTTCATTCTTTTAGCAACTCCATTTTCCTGAGGTGTTCTTGGAACAGTCCTTTGCCTGCGGATCCCATGCATATAACAATACCAATTGAACTTGTGGCTACAGAACTCACCACCATTGTCAGATCTAAGGCACTTCAATCTCTTGCCTATTTCATTCTCAACCATAGCTTTCCAAATCTTAAACGTGTCAAAAATATTAGATTTCTTCTTAATACAATAGATCCATACCTTTCTTATAGCATCATCTGTGAATGAAACATAGTACTGTGATCCTCCAATAGAAGCAACTTGGGCTGGTCCCCACACATCTATGTGAACAAGCTACAATTTGTGCTTCTTCTTTGTTGACCCAGTCTTGAGAAAACTCACTCTCTTCTATTTTCAAAAAATACAGTCTTCACAGAAATCTAGATCTATGCTTTTCAAATCTAGAAACATATCTTTTGACTTAAGAATTGTCATTCCCTTCTCACTCATGTGGCCAAGCCTTTGATGCCACAACTTTGCATCTACATCTGAAGTAGATGATACAAAAGGAGAATTGTTATTAATACAATTACATAAATAGAGAGTACCTACTCTCTTACCTCTGGCCAATACA
>JARHVA010007191.1:382500-415000 GCA_037957365.1 Torreya grandis
TTAATATGTTTGGCCTATGCATCCAATGACAAATTATTGATGAATTTATTTCAACCTGGTCTTAAGGACTATGTTTTGCATTGGTTATATGATGTCCCTCTCTAATTAGTTAGAACATTCAACCCTTTGGTAGATTGGTTTCTAGTGTACTTCTCCATCAACGTTGATGTTAAATTATGTTATGAAAAAAAATCTATACTTAATAAATTATCTAGATGGGGTCCAATATTGTATTAGATACTAGAAGACAAACATCCATAATACACATATAAATAAATCTATGAAAGCTTAAAAAAATATAACATACATTCATCAATCTATGAAAACTTTAAAATAGCATATGATATATTAATCTAAGTACCATAACTACCTATTTTGATCAATATCATTAGCCTAATTATGTTAATAAAATAGTAATTCTCATCCATAATATCCCTCACCCACTAGCTCTCTATGTTCTTATATAGATAATAGAGGAGGCTATGGTTAGGATTAGGGTTTTGGTGAGTCGTTAAAAATAGAATAAGACAAAACTATTATTTGTATAATTTAATTAAATAATTACTTAGTTGATAATATTCTATAATAATAGGTTCTGGATAACTATGGACCAATTAGTATCTACCCAATAATTATAAATAACTATTACAAGTGCATCATAAAACCATATAATAATGTATGATTAATTAAATACACTAATATTACCCCTTAATATGTAATTCAATGAAGGGAAGGACATAGGAATCATTGAATTGTTCTGTTAAACAATTCTTCCACAAGTTGGATTGTCTTTTTCCATTTATAAATATCTCATCTCCAGCCAAGGAAGGAAGAATACATTATTTTCCTTGGTAAGGGGCCTTTGCTACAACAGGAAAATTTTGAGGGTATGGTTCATCAAAAAGGTTTTGCTAAAAACAGGTCTTTGGAGAGGTCCTTCGAACAAAAGTTTGAAGGAAATAACAAAAGGATAGCCTATAAGCAAAAGGAAGTAATTCCTTCAGACTTTAAACTCTGAAGGAATACTTTAGAGAAACCAAAAGTCCATTCAAAAAAGAAATGCAAAGGAAGTACCCTTCAGAAGGGTCATTTTCAACATTCCTGAAGGGCACCTACCCTTTGGGAAGGCACAGGAGCAAATTCATAACCTTTTCAGAAACACCCGGGTGCCCTCCAATTTTTTTTAAGGGCACAGAGGGATAGTTACTAGCCCTTGCGGAGGGAACTTGGTCGGCGAGAGGGACCATGGCAAATTTCCCGAAGGGAACATTTCAAAAAGTTGAAGGGCATATTTTAGAGGAAAAGGAAAGGGAAGATATCCTTCAAAATTTTGTCCAAAGGAATTCCTTCAGACAAAAAGTCTAAAGGAAATTGGAACAGCAAAGACAAAAAAAAAGCTGATGGCAAAAAAATTTGAAGGCTTTAGAAAAGTGAAAAAGGGAAGGCAAAGGTCATAATTTCTTCGGACTTTTTGTCTGAAGGAATTCTTTCAAACAAAAGTTTGAAGAAATTTGGAAGACTTGAAAGTCCACAAAAAAACAAGTGAAGAAAAAGCAAAAAGAGACCTTCGGAGAAAGGGTTAGTAGAGAGAAATCCAAAGAAAAAGAGAATTCTAAATGATAGAGGAAGATCGAGATAATTCTTGTAGACATTTTGTCTGCCGAAAATGACTAGGAGAAAACCCAACAAATAAAGTCTGAAGACAAGAAGCGAAGAGACAAAAGAAATATATCATTTAGACTTTTATCTGAAGGATTAATTCAAGGAAAATCCCATAGAAATTCAAGTCAAGCTTGCAGTTAGGACAATTCATGTAGATAATTTGTCCGATGGAAGTTGCCACAAGAAAGTCTGAAGATAGGCTTGAAAGAATTAGGCCAAGTCGAGACAACCAAAAATATAAAAGTAATGGAGGTTGAATGTGTAAAAGAGGATAGAAAATAGATAATCTGATGAAGAGTTGAAAATAGAATATCTGAGGAAATATAGATTAATACATTCGAATATAGAACAGGAATAGGCAGACCAGAATAGGATAGGATATATGCAAGTAGGGGCAATTTTTAAACACTGATCAAAGCTTCAGTTGACTGGTTAATGATGTCTTGCTCATCTCTAGATCATCTCATGCATTCGAGAGTCTAACTGAAGTTCCAAATTCAAATTTCAAGTTGACCATTGCAGATTTATAGTTGACTAATTGTTAAATGCCGCATTCACTAGGAGTTTTCCATGTGAAGGAAAATGATCTCTTCATCCAACTCAGCTTACCAAATGGTTGACTCGGCTTTCAAATGTTACAATTTGTCATCAAGTATCTCACATAGAGTTCTAAAATTAACATTGGCATGGATTTCCATGCAAAGAGAGGTGAGCGGTTCATAACAAAGACAAGTTCACTTCCTCAAGCACAATAAGTTTCATGCAAAGATAAAAGAAAACATATTTTATTGAAAGGCCAAGTAAAGCCTTGAGTTAACTGAAGTGAATCCTTCTCTTCAAATTTTCAATGCCAATCTTTGGCCTCTTGTAATTTTCTATATAATGGCTTTTAGCCTTGATTAAAAATCATCCAATCTCTCTTGGTTAGACCAGACTCTGCCATTGGTGAGTTGTGTAACCTCTTCGATCAATAAAAGGACTGTACTTTCAGATTTCACGTGTTGGCATAGTGTATATTTCATTCATCAATTTGCATAAGTGGTAGATTTCTCTCCCTTCGCAAATTTGGTTTCATACCTAGTTGCTAGATTATCCTTGTGTAGGTCATGTTCAGTGTTCCTTATTATATTTTGCTAAAGCTATAAGTGGATGTTAGGTGGCTGCAAAGTGTCTTGTATCGGACCTCTCTCCATCATTTTCCCTCAGTTTTTGGTCATTGGATCAAACCTCTCCATGAAATATTTATGCATAAGTGATTGATTGAAATCTAAAGTCTTCCTTTTCTCTTGATTATTCAATTTTCAAGGTTCCAAGTTGAGTGGATCAAACTTCTAGTGTATCACCCCTTTTAGGTAGGATTTTCCCCTTTAAGCTTCCTTCTCCCTTTTCCATAGTATTCTGTAGCATAAAGTAGAGATCCTCATTGATACATCATACAAGAACTAGCCTTCTCTATAGGTTATTCTCACTGTTGAGGCACCCACCCTCGTGAGGAGATCCCATTGTTTTAGGTGGATAGAGGACAGGCCGTTCCATGCACATCTTTGAATCAGGGTGAAGCTCTAGGTTAACAATAGTACCTGCCTAATAATTATAAATAAATAAATATTACAAGTGCATCTTAAAACTATATAATAATGTATGATTAATTAAATAAACTAATATTACCCCTTGATATGTAATTCAATGAAGGGAAGGACATAGGAATTATTGAATTGTCCCCCCTTGACAACACTTCATTCACTCCCATAATTATCTTGAGATAAATAAATTAGACCTCAAGCAAGGGTTTTATGAAGATGACTATAACCTGATCATCTATTATAAAAATAAGATCAATGATCTTGTCCTGTATCAATGTATGAATATAATGCATATGGATATCAATGTGATTTGTACATTAGTACTCCATTAGGTTGAAATTAATATGGATAACACTCTGATTATCACACCAAAGTGGTGTGGGTTAGGTCTATGGAAATGTAAATTCTAAAAGTAAGTATTGAATCTAAACTAATGGTCGACAATGACAAATCCACTATACTCATCATCCATAGTATATAAATAAATAGTAATTTGACTCCTATAATATCAAGTCACAGGGTCCACCCCAAGATGATAGATGTATCTTATGATTGACTTGTGATCATTTGGATCTCCTACCCAATCATTGTTTATGTAGCCAAAAACTATTGTGTTCTCACTAAAAGTGTAAATATAAATGGAGGATTTCCGTCATGAATCATACTCAATCTCATAGTTATAATTACCATGAATATACCTTATAATGAATTTTATATATTGGTAATGGCTTTCATGGGAGTCATAATATTAGTGTGATACCAAGTTCAAAACAAATGAAAGATCAAACCAAGTATGAATAAAGTATTGAAGACTTCCCACTAATTTCATATAGTTTGTACCATCAATCGAAGGAGAATAATAATTGGTGGAAATATTGACTCTAGATTGATAAGAATTCTATGACTTGAAGTATTTAATGTTGAAGTGATTGAGTATGTTTTGAGTATACTTGGATTGATTAACAGAAATTCCTTTCTCAAACTGTGCAATATGAAGACCAAGGAAAAATAAATAATCCCAAGTCCTTCATATCAATATATTTCATTATTTGATCTTTCAAATCATGATTCTTCTTTGTGGAACTCCCTATGGTTATTAAGTAATCAACAAAGAGGACAAAAATTAGGATTTCTTGTATACTTTCTTGGTGTAGATCATGAGGTAAGAGGGACTCCATGTTAATCCATAATTGATTAAGAATGCATCAATATTTTAATACCAAGTTAGAAAATTCTATATCACAATATACAAGGAATTTTTCAATTTACACATAAATATGGAGTTCTCACTACTTATGGACTCATGAGGTTGGGACATGTAGATTTCTTCCTACAAGTCTCCATGCAAGAAGGCACTTTTGACATCCATATGATGGACTACTCATTCCTATATTTTAGCTATGGATAATACTATCCTAATGTGTTTCATCTTGTAAAATGGAGCAAAGGATTCATGGTATTCAATACCTTCAACTTGTGAAAAACCATTTTCTACAATTCAAAATTTGCATTTGCTAATGTACTTATGAGCTACATACTTAGTGTGGTATACCCAATTATACCTCACTAGTTTTCTTCCTCTTAGAAATGGAACCAAGTCCCAAGTTTTTCCCCTCTTCGATGAATAATAAATTATACCATAGATACCTACCATTAAGGATGTGTAGAAGCTCAATGATAAGTCTTTAGATCTTATGTCAAAGCCAACTATGCCATATGTATAACACAATATGGATGTTGTGATTTCATCATGGTTGTTAGGAAAAAATCAAAAATTAATGTGAAAATAATTCACAGAATCGTAATAATAATAGATATGAATAGAGATGCATAAAAAATAAAAATAAACATTTACAATAAGAAGACCAGATTTAACGTGGTTCACCTGATGTGAGCTACATCCACCAACAAACACTTTCTAAGATTTTATTACAAGCCAAAAGAGTACAATCCATTCTTAGATCTATATTTTCACAATTATAATGCACAAATATTATTTGGAGCTATGCTCAACAAACCCTTCTAAATTTGTACCTGAATTCGCACACTCTATTATTCCTTCTCAAACCCTTGTTCTCATAATGTATTACCTACTGAATATCTATCTATATTTAATACATCAACATAGTGGTTTTACTAAATAATGGGTACCAAAACCATGTGCCAAATCAACCCAAAATGGTTTTTCATTAAGGGAGTTCTAAAAATTTGGAATACATAAAGAGTTTATAGTAAATTTTAAATGTGTACAATATTTGAAATACATTGTAATTTAGAAATAGGCTCTACAACATAATAATTGTTGGATCTTTTTGATCCCCTACCAATTTACTAGGCTCATTCTAAACTATGTGAACATTTAGGTAGAGGCTATGTTAGTTTTGTAGGCACATTCTAAATGGATTATGGTACTAGTAATGGAGGTGCTAATTTTCCCCCTACGACTCGTCATATGAACTATATTAAATATTAGAATTGGATTCATATAAAGTGTAGTGTTCTTCATAAGAGACCTTAGAGATTGTGTTTAACTCAATATAAGGTAATGGAAGATTAAGAGTAGGATATTTTGTCTTGAAATCCTAAGGTTGTTCATCAAATAACACATCCAACTAGTAAATCATTTTAATGGTGCCTAAAACAAGAAGATAATATGGCTTCACATATTCATAATAGTTGACAAAGATACAAGGATGGATATTATTTTCAATTTATTTATACTTTTCATCTACAATGTGTGTTCATGCATTACATCCAAAAACTTAGAAATTAGAAACATCTATCTTGACATCAAAAAAAATTTCTTCAAGAGTCATATTTTGCACTCTAAATTGGGAGTACAATTTTTGATGTAATTTACACACTAAATTTCCTCTGCTCAATATTTTAGAGGAAAGTCTTTGAGATGGACCATGTAATTTTCTATTTCATTAATTGTGAAATTTTTGTTTATAGCTAAACCATTTTATTAAGGGGTGTAGGGTATAACACACTAAAGTTGAATGCCTACTAGTTCATAAAAGTTAATCATCTAATTATTGATAAATACTCTTCCATTATCTATTATGAGACACTAATTTTTTCTCTCTAATAGTTTTTCAATAAGGGCCTTGAAAAATTTTAAGTGCTCAAAGACTTTCCTATTATTTTATAGAAATTAGACCCAAGTTCTACAAGATTAATAATCAATGAATGTAAGCATGAATTTATGTTTTTAAAAATATTTTTTTGGAAAATACATAAGATCACTATGAACCAAGTGTAATCTATCACTTTCTCTCAAGTATTTTCCTTTGGTAAATAGATCCTTATGTTGTTTTCTAAGTGAAAAACTTGAAAAAATGTCATATTTTAATAAAATTTATGACAAAATAATAACCATGTGATGTTTACTGAGGTCTTGTAATGAGTGATAGTTTAGGTGACCCAAAAATTCATGCCAAAGTTTACTTGAGTCATTAAAAATGTGCAATCACAACTTGTGAATTTTGATTAAACAAAAAGATTTCAAATTTATACAATTTTGATAGTTGAACCTTACCAGTGGATATAATAATACAATGTTCTTTGATATTTTTGGTGACAACATTGGTAAGTGTAACTTCAATGGGTTTTCCATCACTTGAATGTGTGATCTAATATATGGAGAGGAGGTTCATAGATAAGTCGATAAAATTAATAACTTTGTTGAATATGCTATTCTCCATCCCAATTATCCTTTAGCCATCAAAAACTATATGACTAAAATTTCTTACAAAAAATTTAGTTGTGTGGCATTGTTCAATATTTTAAAATAGTGGGCCATCATGTGTCATATGATGAGAAGTTTTTGAATCCATAATCCATTTAGACATAGGTGATCCTATTATTACATAAAGTGTTACTATTGTGTCATAAAGGATGGCTACATTTATTTCATATCTACTTATAAGTACATCATTTACTTGAAACATTGATGTTCAACATGATATGGTTTCATACACAAATTATTATACTCTTAGTCGATGTTGGCATTTAATTTCCATTTGTCTTTATTATGACTTGAGGAAGGATTTTACTGAGCTAATTGATTATCCTTAGGCTTGGGATTTACTTTCCTTTTTTAATTTATAGGGCCATTGCCTTTGATATTATTTTCTTGTGACATTGCATTAGTATCATTGACCAATAATTCATATTGCATTGTACCTTTATGTCAAATTTTCCTAATAAAAATTAGTCTTTCATGTTCTCTCTAAAGTTACTCATAGAACTTGTCAAAATTTAATGCCACATGTCAAAATCCCATAAATTCTTGTTATGTGTAGTAGTTTGAAACAAAAATTGATTAAGGATGAACCAATTTAGAAAAAATAGTCATAATGAGTTGTTTTATTAGTCTCAACAACTAGAAGCCTCAAGCACTTTAATTAACTGATGAAATCATCAATAATAGGATAGTTGTTTAGACTAAGAGTAGTGAACTTATTTTTTAACTGGTATTCCCTCATTTTACTATGATTTCCAAAATTTTATCAATGGTAATCTAAAATTTATAAAGTTCTACGATGCCTTGAAAAATGAAACTTTAATTCAGTGAATATTAATTCACCAAGGGCATATTGTAGACATCCAATTTCTAACACCATTTGTGTTGAAATTATCAATCTTACTTGAATTGCACTCAAATGCAAATTTTAGGTCAAATTCCATAAAATTCCCTAAATGGTTTGAACTTGTCACTTACAAGTGTCATTTTAGGTCAAAGTATCCCTAAATAGGGAAATGCATTTTATGGGCCAACTAACTTTGATCAGATCATTTTGAATCAAAATGACAAATTCATCATTTAGTGCTCTAGATCACTCTTTTCTTATAAATCATTGGTACACATCACATACCTTTGTTATTTGATGTTAGAAACATCCTAAATAGGAATACAGCTCCAACACATCTAACATCACCTTCCAGTTCCTTTCTAGTCAAATTACGATCCAGTAATATGACTTTCTGATCATTTTGATTAATTATGCACCAATTTCTAAAGAATTATACTAAAATTTATTAAACTTACTTAAGCTAATTAATTAAATTTAAGAGCTTAAGTAAGAATTTCATATATATTTTTGAATATCTCATTATTGGAACTTGATTTTAAATATCTGCATCACCTAGTGACATCATCTATGGGGTGGCATCCATCAAGCCATAAGTGCATAAAATATCATGATAATGGGTCACCCATGCCTAGTTAATGCTTCCCATGCTTCTTTAATACTTATTTATCTTAAGGATATTTATGACTTTAAATTTAAATATTAAGATTATCCATGGCCACACATCTCAATCTTGAGATGGACGGTCATGGTTGATCCTGACCAATCTCAAAAATCTATAAATAGAGAGGCCATGGACATGAATTTTAAGCTTGATTTATGCAAAGTTATTATGTTGAATTGTCTATACAATCATTTGTAATAGACCATTAAAATTAGTTGCAATCTTCATTGATAGGCTAGTTTAGTGATTTGGAATCATGAGCCTAGGTTTTATGGTGTGTTCTCGAGACATTGGAGGAGTTTGTCACCTTTGTTGACAAAGACAAGGATGCTTGATCAAGGGATAACATGTTTTTGAGCCACATGGGTATGGTTAATCCATTTGGAAAGGTAATATGATGTTTATTTCTTTCATTTATTTCTTTCTATCTTTTGTAACTCCCATAGGAATAGATAGGATTAGTTAGTTAGTTCTTTATGCATTTTTCATGATGTATGGACTAATGTTTGACTAACTTGATTTGTAATCATCTCTACACATATAATATTTTTTTATATTTTTTAATTTTATAAGATCTAAATGTGAAACTTATTCATTCATTACAATGTAATAGATTCCTTTGCTAAGGAACACATTAGTAATGTATCATCTCTCACTGAAGTAGTTGGAACTAGAGAGGGGTATATTTTTGTCCACTATTGCTAGCACATAAATTTGAGTGTAAATAGAAAAAAAAATGAATTTTTTTTGAAGAGATGTTTCAAGATATACATGTAAAAATGATCAATTTGTTGAGAAAAAACATAACGGTGCAATCGACCTATGTGCAAAAATTATTTTCTTAAAAATTGCTTCTAGGACTACAAGTGAAAAAAATTATATGTAGTTTTTTTTCAAAAAAATTAAATACTGATTAAATTCATCAAATCAATGAGAAAATCACAATGATTCAATCTCCCATGGCCGAAGAAAAAAATGTATTTTTTTTAACCACATAGAAACACTAGTGTATGGCCTTCCAACATAGATCAAGAAAGTTATGAGAAACTTATTTCTTCCAAATAAAATGCACTCTAATTTTCCCTTTCATTGTTATTTTATAAAAATATAACCCCATATAGGGATATTAAAAATAAATATGGACATGGAATACTATAATTGAATCTTAATAGAGAATATTACAACTATGTAGATCTACCAAATGTTACCAAAGTTTTTAAAGAAAATACTAGAAGTTGAGATGTGTTTGATATGTATTTTCTTGATACATGAATCCATATTATTAAATAATTAATGATCCCAAAGGACATTGACTACGAAGGTTTCCACCATCTCATAACTACACTATCCCATCTTTAAGGTATGTAGAGAGTAACTTTTTTAGGATAACTACTTACAGGTGCACCACATAATCAAATGGCCAAGAGTATTCTTATTATAAAAATAAAAATCCTATGCACTTCTTATATATCATGAGGTACATGAAATCAAATATACATATACAATATTTTATAATAAATTGATTATTGGGGTAGTACACCTCACACTATGGATCATAAAAATTTGATAATTGGTTTGTCCATAATGATAGCTCTTGTGAGTTTTAAATTTTTGAAACTTAGTTCTAACCTAGGGAATTCATATGATTTAACTTTTCTTCAACCCTTAATACCCCACTATGTTCACAAAATTATTATCAACCAAGATCCCATAAGGGTAATGTGAGCATAATATGGTTACTTTCAATAAGTAATTAAATTTGGGTTTGAAACCTGAAATGAAAAAAAAGTAAACTATAAATATAAAATTTTGAAAAGAATCTTGAGTATGTGAAAAAAAAGAATGAAAAAAAACATATCCAATATTTAAATCTACATGTGAAATGAGGTGAAGCTTCCATGGTTTTTATACCATATTAAATTATTGCGATAGGATCTAGATTTATGTTAGTTAGTATAAGACAAACACATACAATACATGCATAAATACATATATGAAAGCTTGAAAACAAGATAACATAGATTCATCCAAGTAGCAAAGCTACATATTTTGATTAAGATCACTAGCTTAATTATGTCAGTATAAGAGTAATATTCATCCATAATTTCTATCACCCACTAGCCCTCTATACTCTTATGTAGATAATAGAGGAGGTTAGGATTAGGTTTATGATTTTGGTGAGTAGTTACAAATAGAATCATAAAAAAAAAAAAATAGCATAAGTCAATTACATATTTATTTAATTTATAATATTCTTTAATAGTAGGTTATGGATAAGTGTGCATTATTTAGTGCTTACACATGAATTGCAAATAAATATTACAAGTGCATCATAAAACCATACAATAATGTATGAGTAATTAAATACACTAACAAAATTCAAGCAATGATTTAACAAGATAATCAATGACTATGTACTTCACCATAATATTATGTTATCTGTGATGAATAATCATATGGAAAAAATGAGTTACAAGACATCTTGAAGAAAAAAATTGCTTACACAACTTCATGGGTCTATATTATTTGATAAATTTAAGTCTTTCGATAAGCTATGCCATATAGTGAGAGATCAAGAAGTGAATTCATAGCATTGAAAAAACTCAAATATGAACATAACATTAGAAATAATCCCACAACAAAATTTAAAATAGTCCAAGTTATAAGGTCAAATCAAATAACACCAACAATGAAGCAAAACTAATGGTTAATGTATTATCATAGGCTATAAATTGACTTTTCTTATTTACTCATAGAAGAGACAATTTTTAGGTTGCCTAAATCACCTCAAATACTATTACATAATTTGTTCTAGTGCAACCTTATATCTTTC
This sequence comes from Torreya grandis, assembly GCA_037957365.1. NCBI lineage: Eukaryota > Viridiplantae > Streptophyta > Pinopsida > Cupressales > Taxaceae > Torreya > Torreya grandis. The sequence goes on from JARHVA010007191.1 coordinate 393,838, forward strand.
CCTCCACCATAAGAGGTTGATATGAGTAGGCCTCCACCTAAGAGTTATGAAAATAATGCATACTTTTATTGTCATCGATCTATGAGACATTCTAAAAAAAAATGCTACAAGTAATGGCACAAGATACAAGTACTAATTGATGAATACATTATTGAGCTTACCACACCTATAGAGGATTATAGACAACACCCATTTATAGAAATTCAAATTTATTTATTTTTATTCATTTCCCAAGCATGAGGAAATAAAAAATAAGGATACTTTAAAGGTAAATTATACATATAGCTCACATCCTCCTCCTTCAACACATGGTCACCCATTAGATGGTATTATTAATACACTTATAGGCATATCACCATAGTTATATATGATTATATTTGATGACATTAAGGTTGTCAAGGATGATTCAAATCTCAATTCACTCTTTACATGAGCTTACATTAATTTGTAACTTATACATAGTTTTAGTTGATGATAGCCTAAGTAAAAATATGTGTACAAAGACACTTCTCAACACTCTTGGATACACAAAAAAAGGATTTAATAGATGAAAAAAGAGTAGTCAAGGAATTCAATGAATGGATACATGACACTCTCAAATGCATTTTGATACCTCTCTAATTCATCTTTGTAATAGTGATTATTCTATTCCTAGTTTTACTGAGTACAAGGGTATTTGACATGTTAGGATGACCTTGGATACTCAAGATCCATGTAATACCATATTTAATTCCTAGATGTAGAACATGTATATACACTCAAACAAGGATAATATAATTCCACACATTCAATAGGAGTATCCTCTTCAACCACATACATCTCCTCCTCTACCCCCACCACCATCATAGTTGGTTTTTACACCTATTCAGAATCATTTTATACACCAATTTTAAATAAGAGTAGTTTAATCTCATAAATAGTGATCTCTCCAATACCTAATATATCAGAAAGTCATGCATTACTCAAAAAGGCCATTATTTAAAATATCACATATTAAGTTAGTATCATAGACAATTTAACATGTTCCATAGATAACATAGGCATTAATACATTCCCATACTATACATCTGATTCCATATAGACCTAGGCTTCCTAGAGTCAATCATCATACACAAGATGCTATGAGTAATGATGAGGGTTATAATATAAAATGAGATTATTTGTCAGATTATAATTTTGATTATGATACACCTACAAATGGAAATTTTCACTCACAAAAGGTGACCATTATAAGATATGATACACAAACTATAAATGATTATTTCATTGATGGGTTAACTAGTTATAAGCATTTACATTTTCATAATAAATTCTAAAAATATAAAAAAAATTAAATTATTCAAAAGTACATAAACATGTCAAAATATTTCAAAAAATAAAAATGAGACTGAAACATGACATCATTATTAGTTACCTTTTTTCCTATATGTTATTAGCCCCAAAGGAAAAACTATAATGATCATTTTTTTATAACTTGTAATTAAATTAAGACCTCTCAATTAATAAAATGTCATCATTTTGTGTGCGTTAAAATATGTGAATATTTTTCATAGATAAGTTACAAATTTTTTAATTAATAATATAAAAAATATTATTTTTTATGAATTGATTGGTTAAAAAGTTTGTATGTTATTGGTACCTTCATGTAGATCAAGACAATCAAGAAAAAGTAAAACATATACCCAATAGGGCAATGAGGCAAGTAAAACATATACGAATTCTCTCATTCAACCAAGCAATTACATCATATAATATAATCTACGTGTGACCATAAAATTAGTGAAATCACTCAAACAAATAAACACGGTCATAAAAGACAATCAATATCACACTAGAAAGCATAGTAAAAATCACTTAAATGAAAAGTAACACAAAACATGCTACAACTATCTATCTCAAGCAATTTATCACAAACATGATATTTTGCTAAGATGTGTGAATAGATTTTTGGTTTTATTCTCTATCGTCCCCCAATATCTCCATCTAAACCACCCTCTATGATGATACTCTCCCTCCATCACACTCTGAGGGATAGATATGTTCTGCATTCACCTCACAACAATGAAGCTAGTTAACTTGAAACACAAATATATCTATAAAATAATGTTGTATAATTAACAAACATGATCATAGTGTAAAGAATAAAAAGTACAACTAACTCATAGTTATTTAATTATGTAAATTAAGAAACATATAATTTTCTCATAATCAACATATGACATAAAGATTAATAAACAATATTTAATCAACTAATAATCATAATAATCTAAAGATCAAACATGGTATTCAGCTTATAGAGAAATTAGGATGTGACATAATTCGCCAATAAAGATGGTCATCGTTTTGATGACAAAACATAAATTTAAAATATTATTTAGTAGAAAATAATATAATATACAAAAATAAATCAAACAAATAAATGTGAAAATACCTTGTAAAAATTATCATAGTCCTCCCAAGTGGCACTATCTTCATAATATTAGTCATACTAGACCTTGCATTATGACACTTCATTACAACAACTAATACCAATCAGCATTGAATATGGATCCATTTGAAGCATTGTACAAGAGGAGGTGTAGAATACCAATTAGTTTGGATAGGTTAGAAGACGGGGTAGTCTTTGAACCTGAGATGCTTTTAGAAATGGAATAACAAGTTAGGATAATCGAACAAAGGTTGGTCAAAGCCAATGATAGATATAAAAATTATGTTGATATGAAAAAAATGGTTAGGTAGTTTTCTCTAGATGATAAAGTGTTTCTATGGGTTAAACCTCAAAAAATATCGATTAAATTCAAAAAGTCAAAAAAACACTCACCAAAAGATGTGGGACCCTTTGAGATTTTAGAAGTGGTCAATCTTATAGCATATAGGCTTGCATTGCCACCAACTCTAGCTCTTTTACATAATGTCTTTTATGTGTTTTATCTTAAAAATTATGTTATTAATCCTTCACATGTGTTGGATTGGAATATTTTACAAGTTCTAGATCTCATGGTGGTCATAATAGAATCAATCAGAATAATTAACACTCACAAACTTAGTTTGTGTAATAATAAGTGTCATAGTACAAGGTCTAATGGGACCAATATTATAAAAATAGTGCCACTTTGGAGGACTATAATGAGTTTTATAGGTTATTTCTACATTTATTTACTTGATTTTCTACTGCATATTATATTATTTTCTAATGAATAATGTTTTAAATTCAAAATTTGGGTTTCAATTAATGTTGCCGAGATGATGAGTAGCTTTAGTGGGAAAGGATGTCACATCCTAATTTTTCTCTAAGTTGAATATCCTATTTTATTGGTAGATTATTATGGTTGTTAATTGATTAACTATTATTTGATTAAGCTTTATGTCATATGTTGATTATATGATAGTTATATGCTACTTAATTTACAGGATTAATTATCTATGAGTTAGCTGTATTTTTTATATTATACATTATGATCATGTTTATTATTATACATCATTATTTTATGGATATAATAATGTTTCAGACTAACTACATTCATTGTTGTGAGGTGGATGCAGAGTAGATCCATCCTTAAAATTTTGATAGAGGGAGAGGATCGTCAGAAAGGGTGGTTTAGGTGGGGACATTGGGGGATGACAAAAAATGAAACTAGAAACCCATGCACACATCACAGTAGAATATCATGTTTGTGATAAATTGATTGAGATAGATAGTTGTAGCATGTTTTGTGTTAATTTTATTTTAAGTGATTCACCGACCTTACTTATCGGGTTAATCATCTCGAATGGAAGTTTTAAGATTCATCGACCTTACTTAGTATATGGAAGTTTTGAGATTCATCAACCTTACTAGGTTAACAATCATTCTAACAAAAATCATGATGGAAGTTTAGTTGTTGGTTGCATGGTGGTGGAATGTAGCTTAGTGGGGGTTTTGTTGAGCTATTTTTACATGCATATTTTTAGTGAGTTTGGTCTATCGTGAATGGAGGAGAAATTGGAGGAAATTAAGGTGATGTAAGAAAATGAAAGAAATAATCAAGAGGATTAGGAGGCATGCATACGAGGAGTATTAGGTAGAAAGAGAAAATTAAAAAGGAATTTAGGTTAAGGAAGATAAGACTTAGCTTTTTTGACAAAATAAGCAACTATAATAGGTTGGTTTTGTATTTAAATTCATGAGTGTTAATGTTTGTTAGATTTGTGAAAAGAATTGATTTGGGGTTATGAAATTTCATTTGTTTTGAAATGAATTAAAAACTTAGCAGGGTTTCTATGTAGGGCTCTATGGATGGCTTGGCCAACCATAGAACCCTACATCCAACCCTATAACCTAAAGGGAAATGGGTAGGGTTGTAGGTGTTAGCCATGTTTGTATACACTTATGTGAAAGCTCTATCTTAACCCTTTATCAATTCAAAAATCCTGGTGTATACATTGACTCGTTATTATATTTTAAAGGCATATTGAAAAATGTCTTATGAATCGGTTTTATTTTTATCGAACCAATATAAAAGCATAAGTTTTAGTGTTCAAACTTAACAAAAACCATATTTGGGTTACAAAAGGTTTAGCTATGTTTACACTTAATTTGAAATTATAGATGAAATATATTTTGAATGTGTATATATTTAATTGAAATTTTTGGGTATAAATATGTTTTGGATTTTCAACATATATTGACTGTATAAATATTTTTTGTGTTGTAACACATATTGATTGTGTAATTGTATTTATTTTTTTATGTGTTTTTAAAACTTATGGACTGTGTAATTTTATATATTTATACACAGACATATATATGTGTATGTATTTGGGATTAAGGCTTGATATATAATATATACATATATAGATAAATTTGTATATATAGGTACAAATGTATAAATGGAAGAATAGGGTTTTATTTAAAATTTGTTAATAAATATTTAATATGGTTTGATACATGTATGGATATATACTCAGCATTCTTAATAAAATCCTATAATTTGTAATATCAAATGAATTTGGAGTTCTTCCAGTATATGATGATTGGGCAGAATTGTTTATCAATTTAATATTATAATTAGGGATTGAGTATGTTTTAAGGCTGAGTTATAACTACAATGTTTGATTGTATATTTACTTGTGTAAAGATATATATAAGTCTGAGATAGAGGAATTGATTTTAAACCAAATAAGTTTCATAGTCTTTATAGAAATTGATTTAGATAATATAATATACATGGATCTGCTATTGATTATAAATTGAACTCTTTTGTGGATTGTGTAACTACATGACTGTGATACATAGACACAAAATTCTCCATGATTGACATAAACGATTGAGTGTATGTTTTGATCATATTTATATACAAGTAATTAAATATATATATATATATATATATATATATATATATATATGAATCATTTGATTGAGTAATTTAAATGAATGAAATTTGGATAAAATTTGGTTGGCTATGTATGAAGTGTGAATCACATGAAGTTTTGTGTGTTTTTAGTTAAACAAGTATATTTGGATTTATCTATTTTACAAAAGGGATATGGAACTATTTTATAAAGTGATATATACTTAGAGTATACAGAATAATCTAAGACATTAGATAATGGATGTCTTCTTATATTATATTTTATAAAATAAATTATTTATATGGTATTGGTATTGTAGTTGATAATTACACACACACACACACACACAAAATTGTGTTATGATTGAAAACATTATTAGCATACATTTTTAAAATGGGTGTTTGTATATATTTTAATGTTTTATAAAAGCATCAAAATAATGTATTTAAAATTTTTAAATATAAAGCATATTATGATGTTTTGGATTAGCTTTTGTTTTATATGTGAAATATGAATAAATATATAAACCTGTGTTATAATGTTGTTTTGGAGATGAAATAGCATTATAAGTTACTTATGATTTGGGTAACTAACAGTTTAGATATGACTATTACCTAAATGGTATGTTATATTAAGGACTATTTTGACTCTATTTATTACTCTATAATAAACTAGATGATATTGGATTCAGTAAATTAGATTTGATGAACTAAATGTGTGGACTTAATATTTATGTACTTAACATGTTTTTATCAACTAAAAGGAAATATTTTGAATGAATTTATCACTTTTTACATTATTATATATTTTAATCAAATCTCTCATTCATGACTCTAAATAAGTAGTGGATGGATTCCACTGATTTAATTAGTTCCATCAATGCAAGATGAGGTGTAATCTAATCGAATAATATGTATGAAATTGACTGATCCTAGATATTATTAATTATTTTGAAGCTTTGGAAAAATTAATGTTTATAATTAAACATTATCATTTCATATGCTGATATAGTTTTCATATTTGTGTGTTGTCATGTTGGAATGGATTTCTTTATGATACACATTATGTATTAGATATATACAACACATTGGTTCTAGGTTGTCACTCTAGATTCTTGCACTGCCATTATTTACCCATCCATGAAGGGAGAGTCATTCCCTTATTGGGATATAGTGTAGGGAATATATGGTCTATGGTTGGTGTGGAAAAGCATTCGGATGATGATCTCCCTTTCAGCTGGAGTACTACACTAGATACTACACTTGAGATTATAGATTAATACTTGAGTCGTGGAGACTACTGAATCATGGAGATTCATGTTTGGTGTAGTTTTGTATCATGTTTTATTATTTGAGATATTATGTATTGCTAAAAATAGTAATATTTATACATTATGCTTCTACAACAGTGACTGTAATGTCGTATCAATTGTGGATGAATTTGTACTATTTTATTTATGATTAAATGTAGTATTAATTGGTTAATCAACATTGTTTATGATTATTATGTCTAATCACTCTACCATTAGCTAAGTGGTTTAGATATAATATTTATGATTAACTAAATGAATGTAGTTAGTTAAAGATCACTAATTAGATTTCTCTTGAGTAAATTTGTAAGATCAATATGTGTAATTAATTTTCAAAAAATAAAAATTTTACTATATTTCAATAAAACCTAGTGGATTTGTTACATTGTGGTATCAAATCTGAGACTCAAACTCTAGGAATTAATATGTCTACTAATGTAAACTTGTTTCCTTGATAATCAAGAAAAAATGGTGCACACTAGACTAGGAGGTAAGGGTACTTCGAATACTAGACCTCTTTTTCATCCAAATTAGTTTAATTAGTGATCGCAATCATAATCTCTTCATCTTAATGCTATTAGTCACAACCATGTTATGAGAGTCCCTATGCATAGCAAGTTTAAAAAATAGAAGCATTAACATGGCAATTGTCTTAGTCAGCCAAGTGATTAACCTCAAAGAATAAATTCCCTAGTTTTCCTTAAATAGAAATGTGTATGGAATACTCCATTTGAATACATTTTGGCTTGGGAGTTTAAGTTTGGTGGTGATATTAAGAAAAGGCACAGTTATCTAACTCACTTTTCTTCATTCAATGTTGCTTGCAAGTGCCTTCCAAGTCACATGTTGTTTGAAGTTTGAGCTTTGATTTGGATAATTCACCATTGAACCAGGCATGTGATTTCCTCTAAGCCATTTTAGTAATATCTAAAAATTCTATGTTGTGAATGATTTTGGGTAGATATTTTCATAAGCAAATTATTGCCTCAATCCCTTTAAACTAAGTACTTAGATTAATTTTTTGTTTGTGAAGTAATAATTATTTATAATTATTATACATAGATTAATACTCACTACAAAATTTATCTTTACACCATATTTCATACATATTATTTATTCTATTTTGGGTTGTGGTATGTTTTTTATGGAATTTAAAACCAAAATTATTACGTATTTAAGTTGGAAGTTGTTTTTCTTCTTTCTAAAAACTTGTGATGAGGATTTCTAAAATTTTTGCTCCCAATAATTTTAGTAACATTTTACACAAAATATCCCCATGTAAAATGAAACATGCTATTGTTATATTTAATGGCAGGTGGCCACAAGAAGAATATTTTTCCATTGCACTATGGATCTTTGAACCAAGCATTACCTTGTCATTCTGTTGAAGCCTAAAAATGATTAGGATCGAATCTTGTCAATCCTACCACTATTATTCCAATACCCCCCTCAAGAACCACAGAGTCTGCATTAGGATATTTTTCAAAATGTTATTGTTTGAATAATGGGTATAATGGCTATTTTTTTTAAATAATGTCTAATTCAACCATAATAGTAAAATATTAGACTAACGCATCTTAGTTTAACTCCAATCACCCATTTTATAACCTTATAAATCCTTGACCAAAAAAAAAATGTAGATTCTGATTTCTAGCCTGCACTCCACCGTTCAAGTTTTATTTGACTTTAATTACTACATCCTTGCTCAAAATCAAATGATGATCGACCATGGATGTGTTAAAATATATCTCTTGGAATAAATGGTAGGGTCTTCATATTATTTTACAAGATGATTGGCTTATGCTTCCTTGACTAATTTTATATGGTCAAATTTGGTTGAAGAATGATACTAGTAAATTGTTACTCTAATACTTCTTCCAATTTTCATATCCCAATTAGGAAGAATATGGTAGTCAATAATTTTAAATTGATACTTATTTTAATCTAATAATAAGTCGATTATGTTGCTTTCCTTAATAAGGTCATGAGTTGGAATCATAATTAAAGCTCAAAAATGTAATCAGTGTGGCTTAAGCCTTATTTAGAGTAGAATACTTACTAATCACAAAATAATATTGTTTAAGTACAGAACTTAATTTCTTTGGATGAATGTATAGATATTTTCCCATCTTGGGTGTCATTTTTAATACAAGACTTAGATATTTTCCCATCTCTAATGTTTTGAGAGGGTGCAAGACTTATTTTGTTCTATTGGATAAGCAGGTGATTTCCTTTATCGAGTGTCTTATTTTATTGTAAGACTCAATTTATTTGGCATAATATTTAAATGTTTTCCCCTCTTGGGTATCCTTTTTTAATGTCATACATTATTTTTGGTTCAAATATGTAGGCCATGTTGGATGTCATTTTTAGTATAGAACTTGGTTTATTGTGTTCAATGTGTATATTTTTTTTCTTGTTATAATTTATGTTCATAGTTTATTTGGGTCAATGTGCATATGTTTACCTCCATCGGGTTTCTTATGTTAGTCATGGAACCTATATTTTGGCTAAATGAATATGTTTTCCCCTGTTGGACTTCCTATTTTAATGTAGGTCTCAGTTTCTTTGGTTGAATTTGGATGCATGTATGTGCCCTTCAGCATTTTAATTTAATGTTCCCAGTTGGTGATCCGAAGACTTCTAATATGTTTTTAGTTTATATATTTCACCTTCAAATATTCATGTGCCATAAATATTTGATGTAATCGGGTCCAAAATACATTCAAAGATGTCACAAAGGTTTTTTTTATATAAAATTTCTAATTGTTTTCACAGTAAGAGTTACAAGTGAGAAAATTATGAAGTCCAGTATTCACATGCTAATATAATTAGAATTGATCTTTTCCTATCTTGGGGGAATGCATCTGCATATTTATACATAAACATTTGATTATTGATTTTAGGTGTCAAATAATTTTCCTTACTACTATAGAAAATTAATCTTTTCATTATATACTTTTATTTTGAATTATCTATTTTAAACATGGTATAATTTTGAATTGCATCAACCATTTACTTTTCAAAAAAATGGCTCACAATTATAATTAAAGGAAATTGTAACAAGCATCAATACATGATATTCCAAAAAAAAGGCAATGGAGGCATTTGATTAGCTCTGACTAGTACACTTCCTACTCAATATAAAAATATGAAGTTGGTTGTAATTTAAAGTGTATGGAATTGTAAAACATCATGTTCCCTTATATTTACCTAATTATGATCATGCCTTATTGCATGTACTAAATGGGCAAGTGCATTTTGTAACTCATAATCGGTCTATGTTGTGCATTCTCCTAAGGAGAAAATGAAAGTGTATGTAACCTCTTTATGCAAAAAAATGGGACACACTATTATGCTTTGACCCATGTTAATGTATAACCTTAAAAAAACCATTAATCCTCATTCTTGCGCACTCTAATTATGATCTTGAATGCTATATGTAGGTTGTAGTGGATGCATCTATGTTTTTGGTTTGGCTCTAAATCAATGCACAATGAGTTTCGTACCTATCTTTGTAGTTTAATTAATGTACATTTAGTATCCAAATTTATTGTATTTAGATGTGTAATTATGCCACATATCCTTATTTTCATTAAACATGACATTATGATCCTCGTTTCCATTTAAAATTATATTATTGTGTTGTGCATATCTCAATAATGAAATAAATAATTTCCCATAGTATTTGTGTTACTAATCTTGTTGGCTTAATCTCATAAATGTTTTTTTAGTTGAAACCTTTCCTATTTGGAATCTATATTTGTAATCAAGATAAGTTGTTTTTGAGGCTATAATAAATTTATGTGGACAAAGCCATGTTCTTGACAAAAATTTAATCAAATTTTGAATAAAGATGTTCACGACTCATTTTTTTAATCATTTAGAGGCTTAATATGTTGCTTGAGGTTGCATTCAATATATGCATTGACTATTTGTCTTACATAAGTTTTATGTTTTGTGGGGAAAATAAATTTCAAACATGCCTGGAATCATTGATAACTCATTGTGGTTATAAATAACATAGAATTTCTTATTGTAAATAGGAGAAATGTTAAACATTTGAATTTGTTTGATATTTTTCTTCTACTATTTTGAATTGGAATTACATTGTGTATAATATGGCAGACAATATTAAGAATTTGAATGTTCATATGGTTCTATGATATTTTATGTGCATCTCTTGTGTTGTTGCATTTTTTAGTTATTGAGTTTTTATTATTGATGGACTATAGGGAATCTCATAAATATAGAATAAGAGAAGTTAATTTCAAAAGATTAAAAATATATAAGACATAATTGTCTCAGATATTTGTATATTGTGTAATAGAGATTCATAGATGCTTCTAAATGAGTTATATATTAGTTTAATTTTTTTTCATGAATGGATTGTAAATGCACTAACTTCAACCAATGTTACAACAATGCCTAGCCAAAACAAAGGGATTGAAGTATCTTCCTATCCTAACCTCTACTTCTCATAAGGACTTAGCACTCTAGTTTATATTGCAAAACACAAACTTTATAAATTATTAGAATGAAAATGACATAATATAAGATATAATATTTTTAATAATAGTGTGATTCTACTTTACTTATAGATATATACTCTTGTATTATATTAATAGAAAACACTTTTAAATTCTAAAAGATAAAAAGACTCATTGAAAATATAAGAAATTTGAATGGATTTAACTATTTTTGGGTATTAAGCCTTCAAAAATATTGAGTAAATAAAATTAATGGTATAATCATTATAAAATCACATTTCACCTTCACAAAAATATATTATATAATTAAATGTAGACATTTAAGGTGTTTCAACCTTTATTATATAGTTTAGCGATAAAGAAGTTGGTTTCTCTATTCTATTTATAAGGGTTTATTTTTGTAATAGATATAAAAATTATATGTAATATAATTGTTGGCTATAGTGATAAAATTATCTTTGACAACATTCTTTAAAAAATAAACCGTTAACAAATGTTACTAAAAAAAAGGTAATTTGTGCATGGAATACAAGTATTCGTACGTCTTTCCTAATAAAGTTTTAAAATACATTCTTATGAATTTTCAATGAGTTAGTTTTAACCTTTTCCCTATCTTCTGCATCACTGTTAATCACATAGTCATGGTATTGACTTGAGAATACTGACATTGCACTAACATTAGCGATATTGTGATTTTATCATTTTAAATTTGTCTATTTCTTGTTTAATATCTTCAAAATTCACAAGGTAAATTATTAGGACAATTCTAACCAGGAAAACATCTTGCTATTATTCATGATTTGGTCCATTTTGATAAAAATATTGCCTTAATGTATTTTAATAAAATTTTGATGCATAGAGTTTTAAAGGTACCATGACTATCTGTGAATAGGCATTCTTAAGCATTGGATAACCTGTCATAATCTATCTAAGCATATATTTTGGTCAAAAATTAAAATTTTGAATTTTTATGCTTTATCGCAAAATCGTGACATCCCTCTAAGGATTGTGGTATTGCTCTAATAGTCATGGTTTTACATTAACTATCTAACTCACTATCAAAGTTAACTACCTATGATAAAATAGAAACTCATGAATTGTGATATTATATTGTTAGTTGCGATATTGAACTAGTATTTATGATATTGTAGTATGAAATTGTGATTTTGCACTATTTTTGCAATCAATTTTGTCTTTTTGAGTACATTTTAGAGTCATTTTTATTGATTTTGGGCCTCTTGTAAGGCCTAAATTGTGACATGAAGTGTACCTAGGGTGATTCCCCTAGACCCCACAAGGGGCTCTACCCCTTGAACCCATAAGGGGCACTGCCCCTTAACCCCACCAGGGGATGTCACCCCCAGACCCCCATGTCATGGCTCGCTCGCCCAAAGAAATTATAGAACTAGATTGTGATTTTTTTAGTGGTTTTTGTTAAGGCCTATTAGACTAAAATTTTTGTAGGCATTAATTTTGGCTTGCTAACATCCTATTTTATAGGTCATAATTTAGTCTAATGTTTTGTCTTACAAGTTACTCCTCAAGAGTGCCAAATCAAACTAATAATTATTTTCTTGTAGGCCACCTGTCAAAGACATTTTGGCATCATAAAAATCATTTTTTTAAAAACTCTTAATCATTTTAATCACTTCATTTGAATTGTATTTTCTTGTATATTCTTACATCTTGTATATATCTTACATCTAATTAATCAATTAATTGATCTCCTTTGGGCCTGCCTATTTGTCACCAAGGGATACGGTGGTGTATGCTCTCATCCTTACATCCTTGTGGAAATTCTTGAAGGATCAAAAACCACCTACAAACCCTCTCATTTTTAGGGGCAATGTGATGTGGAATTGGCATCCATGCACTTGTCAGTGTCTTAGGTGGATAGTGATCATGGATTTCACCACCAAGCACTAATCCACAATCTGTGTTCTGGTAGATTATAAATATTAGGGACAACTATTGTTAGACTAAGTGATTGACCCCATATAGGTCATCCATGAAGGGGAAGAGTTTAATCTCTAAACCAAGCATTACAAAACACTCTACATGGACTTGGGCTCCATCGTACCTTCACGTATATGAAGGGTGCCCCTAGAGAGCTTGTTTAACTTAACATAAAATCTTGCAAATGTAATAAGCAACTTGCTGCTAGAGTCAGGATCAACTCCTAAGTAGTCATCAAGTGAATATGGAGTTGAAAGTATTTCATTGATTATGTAATAGGTCATCAACTTACAACCTCACCCATGAAGCCATTAAATGGTGCAGTCATCAAGTTACACATCCATAATCAGTTTACGAGTCCTAGGTGTGTGGTTTACTTGATTTGGTGAGTTTTGTGCTAAACCTATGTTGATTGTGAGCCAAGTTAGACTTTCACCCAAACCTATACATACCTATCTAGGTTTTTTGTACATATCATCATATTATACATCCTTAACTTATCATTCTATCAATTTGTACATCCTTATCATCATCCTATTGTACATATTGTCCTTACATATCCTTTTACTTATTTAGTCGTATCTAATAATCATTAGTCATACCCCATCCCTGTACATATCCTAATCAAATATTTTCATCCTTCCATCACATTTTCTCATAGTCCAACCTCATATTCTTCATTTATCCATAATATTAATCACCCCTAATATAGTCTTTATCACTTAATCAACCTTGACCAATCTTAATCACCTACCAGTATAACCAATCATTTGTCTTGATCTTTTCTTGCCTAGTCACCTTTTCCACCTTTGTCCAAATCATAGTCTAACCTGATTAATCCCCTTGTTATCCTATCAAGTTTGTAGTTATAGTTTAGTCCTCATCTATATTGGCAAACAACTCTTTTGATCAGGGTCCTCATCATTAGCTTGCCTATGTCTAATCAAGTTTGAGTCACCATCACATATCTTATCAATCCATCCTCTCATCCTATTTGAGTTGATCATCTTAATCTTGAGATAGTCTTAATCTCATCAATCCTAGTCAAAATTAGTCTCGTAATCTAGTCTATCCCCTCATCCAATCTTAGAGTTTGTCATAGCTCACCTTGTCAAATCTAATCTCAATCATCAAGGTCTATCTCACATCCTAATTTGGTATAATTAATAGAATATCACATCACATCACACATCGATTCAAATTTGAGATTGGACTAAATTAAGCCTTTATCCAAATTTATCCCACATATCCCATTGTCATCCCTTAATATCTATAGTCAATCCCTCGCACCTGTCGATTGGGGCCAGTGAATCAAATCATTCATACTTTCTCCCATAATTATCCATGGCATTGTTAGGAATATAGAACACAAAGGAATATTAATGAATTAAAGATAGTAATAAAATGAAGAAAACACAACACAATAGAGACACAAATTTAAGATGGTTCACCCAATATGGACTACATCCACACAAAAATAGCTAGTCCTTATTATTCATTCCAATAAATGAAGGGAAAAAACTTGAAATATATCCACTATAATATCCTCTTCACTCACACACAGTATGCCATTATGATTAAAATGCCCTCATATCAAAGGAGGGTTACATATTAGGTCCAAAATGCATAAACATAATTTTTACAGTTAAATCTATGACCTAATACTGAACGGTCTAGATTTATTACAAAATTAAAATATTTTACAATGCATTTTTAACAAAAAATTTCTTTGAACGTGTTGCCCCTGAACCCCTACCAAGGGGGGCTACCTAGGCTCTAATGGTGACCCTAGTGGGGGGGTGGCTGTTGCTCCCCCATATCCCCCTATCAGGAACTAGGCATTATAATAAGATCAGGTTCCACCATCCAACAATCCAAAATAAACTTGATCAATACCCTAATTGAACAATGTCTCATGGCCAATAGGTATATGCTCATTTCTTGCCTCCTTGAGATGAGCACCCCACTTCCTATAAACTTTGAGCTTGCCTACCCACCATTGCCTCTACTCTAAACCCATCCATGTGAGTCCCATTCAAATCCCCCTTCCACTAATGATAACCAACTATCTACCCCTTCCTACACTAGCAAAGAGAATCCAATCTTGGCCACCTCATCTAATACTAGTCTACTCACCCAATCATGTTAATAACCCTTTGATCTAACATCTAATGCTTCCACATCTAAGTCAAAATGGAAGAGAGCCCCTATACTCCTCTTTTTATATCATTCAAATCCCTCTTCCACCAACTTGTGACTGTTAACATGATGGTCTATCCACCCATACAACATTTTGATCCTACTAAGACTAAGCCCTCTTAGTATAAATCTAATGGATACTATGTATATCACATAACCTAGGGGCACACCATTAATCGATGTCAATATTTCTAAAACTATGTCCAAGACCTCATTGATTGTGGTGACATAGAATTTGAGGATGAACCAAATGAATCTATATCCCTTGGTGAACAAGAAGAGGAATTCCAAGATTCCATTCCCAAACAAGATCAAGACCTTCCCTCTCCAAGTCGAGTTCAAGACACCACATCCATTTTCCATGATCCCTCCATCTTTGACAAATCCTCCATCGAAAATGAGTCTCTTCCCCATAAACTTAGTCCTCATAAACCCTTCTATGGGCCTATATTTATTGAATCCATTGTTCCTCCTTCATCTCCCTCTCACCCATCATATCACAAACCCCATGTTGAGAGGTCAATTGAGGATAATGAATCTTCTAATAGAAGCATTGCATTATGTGCATCAACATCAACACACATCTTATCTACATTAGGATCATGTTTAACACTAGTGTCTAAATTAGATTCCTCATCATCTCTCATAGACATTTATGAATATGCATGCTCTTTTAATTATACCTCTAATTTAGATAAAAATTAGTCACCAAGCATATCTTTTGATCCCAATCAAGTTGATGAATTCATAATAGAGTTCTTGAAAGCTTTATCTATTGAAGATTGTCAGAGTGAATATAATCTTACCTTGGACACATGTCTTTCAGCTAGTCCCAATGATCATTTTATTTATTAGAGGAGAGTTTATTTGATGTCAAAACTAGTTATCTTAGGAATGCCTATGAAGACCATGTTTCCCAGTCACCCCTCATTGACCTCATAATGCCATATCCACCACTTCCATCCATCATTTATCCTTTTCTTCCTATCAATGATCATTCAGTCACTTCCTTGCATAAGGAGGAACAAGAACATCCATCATTGAAAAAAATAATGTGTGCCACAAATATAGAGGTCTAAGACCATATTATAAAAGTCACAAGTCATGATCAAATAACCTTTGATCTAATAAGTCAAAATCAAGAGAATTTAAATCATCGACCTAATCAAAAAGTGCCATTCTTGAGTGAAGCCCAATGTTAGGCACTAGGGTATCATCAAAGTCAAAAATCAATCTCCTCTAGTGAAGTCCAAATTATGCACCAAGAGGTAATCAAAGATAAATTCAATCAACAAATAAAAATAATGTCAAAATCACTAGTTGTATATCCAATCATCCATCAAATAATCAGATCAGAGATGAACCATAAAGTCAAATCATCTTGGATCTCTTGTTGTCTTTTGTCAATTAGCACCAATCAAACGTAGAATATCTAACATCTCCAATGATGTATACGACTGATAGTCTCACTCCCCAATCCCCCATCAAGTCATCTTATCATGATCCTATCATTCCTTTCATTCTAATACACCCCCATCAACATAAAAAAACTAATCTAATCAATACCTCACATTACCTTCTCCAGCAATATAATATCTCATAGGGATGATGAAGACACCTGGTCTAGATATCTAGAGGGGTTACAATAAAAAATCATTGAATATCACAAGGATATTAATACATACAACAATAACAACATGGTCCTAACATCACACATCTCTAGAATAGGTGTTGGCTAAAGATCCAACAAGTTCCATCATTATTACATATCATATGCACATCCAATAAATTGAGATGCCCAAAAGTAAAAAATCAAAAAAAATTAAAAAATAAAATAAATTAAAATAAAAAAGCATTCATCCAATAGTGAAAACCAATCTTCTAGCACCTTGGGCAAGTACCATGATGAAAATTGGTTTCTAGCATCATGGTAAAATAATTTATTGTCTACATTATACCTCAATACTTGGGGGTAAAATCCATCCATTTCATCCATCCAGTACCTCCATGTCATCCATATATATCTTATCCCTTAGCATATTTTTCCTACCATCATCTTTCATCCTATCTCTCATTCCTTGCCATATTCACTTTCATAAGGGAATGAAAGATGTATTGAGAAATGTTCTAAAATCATCTTGGCATATCCTCCAATGAACACTCAAGAAACTAAACATTTGGTTCCTTAAAGATGAGGTCATTGGGAACCCCCAGTCGATTCTTCCTTGGTTATCATCCCTTTTTCACATCACCCTCATCCTTTTGTCATCCCATCCATTATATCATGCCATCCACCTTTATTCTAATTTCTAGGCTTGGTATTCCATTTTTTAGTAAACCCCATATGTATGGTATACATACATATTCCAAAAAACCCTAAAAATTATAAAATACACAAAATCCAAAAATATTTAAGTTGGCTTGTCTTGTGTCATCTTGTCATATGTCCTGTGTATCCCAGTGTCCTAAGCTCTCCATCTCATTGTCCTCCTACCTTGTCTTATCCATATTGACTTGTATTATTTACTACTAGTCTTATCATCCTCTTCATCTTATCCTATGGTCTTCAACTACCTTATCCTAATCTTAGTCCTTTGTGTAGTTCAAATCCATATCCTTATCCAAATCCTTATCCTCATCCAAATCATTAGTCTATTCAAAGTCCATACCTTGTCTAAGTTCCTATCCTTAATCCAAAATCACATCATCATCATCATCATCATCATCCTATTCCAAACCCATCACATTCTGACATTGCATGTAGATAGTTGTGTGTGCTACTTGTCTGTTCTATGTTGTTTGAATTGTTTGAATCATGTATATATCTTATTTGTCTTAATTTATATTTGTTTATGTTTCCTTTTAGTCTAGCTTCATGTCTCTTTTTATCTATTTGTAAATGAACAAGGATGTTATGAGGTCACCAAAGCTATAATAATTCTTACCAGTGCCCTTGATGAGGCAGAGTTTGCTATTTGCCCATGCACTTTGGCACAACTTCCCCTCAATGATACTTATATCACAAGTTCACCAAATATTTTATCCTTTTATGAATTAGAAAGTATAAATCCTATGTTGTTAAAGCATTGAGTATATTAAATAAGGGTAATAATATGTAATAAATATATCCATTGATTTGTTATAGAATTAATTAACTTTAACCCTTCTAAAAATTTTAACAAGTAACGCAAGTAAGAACTTATCTATAAAATGACTGAGATAGATGATCTAGAAACTAAAAACTAAGGTAGAGGCTTGTCTGAGTCTCAAAAATAAGATTTTGGAGTTATAAGGATAGTAGCAACCTAATTGTATATTAGTGTCATTATTAGATATGTGGCGGTAATGTCCTTATTTTGGCCGCAGTGTCCTCTATGCAGGATTGTCCTAAGCTTCAGGGTGCACATGTGTTTGGATATATGAGGTTTATTTCTGAATGCATGAGTTTTGAAACCTTGTATATTTCTTTTTTTGACTAAATTAGTTATCAAACATGAATCCTCCATGTTTCTAGGGCATACAATTGATATAAACTAAAAAGTGTGTTTATTAGTGGGGTAAGATGGACAATCTCAACACCCCACTATGATAAGAGTTTCCTACATACCAATACTCTGATGAGGGATCAAGCCTGCTATAATTCTCTCCACCTAAGTGTTAGTGCAAGTTCAAGTGAACCTAGTATGATAATTGACTTGAGTGCTTTAAATGTGTTTGAGATTAGAAATCTGGGTAATCTGAATTTAGGATTATTGTAGATGTTAGTATGTATAATTAGGGCATAATAAGGATTGATAACCTTAATTATTCACAACTTATTCTATTTTTGAATGTTTATTCTATATCTAATTTACTTCTAGTGGTTATAGGGTTAAAATTCATGTATTTATACTATTATGATGCTTGTGTGGGTGCTAAAAGAGGTGTAGGCCAATCATAGGAGGTTTTAGATTTAAAAAGATATATGTTTGTGACAAAGGGAGGGAAAGGATATTAGCACCATTATTGGGACACGTGTGGCACTATTGTCCATATTATGGTGCTAGCGTCCATGTGTTAGAACACTAGGCATGAAGGGCCAGGATGCAAGAATGAGGTTCTAGGATTGATTTAGGGATGACTAGGGATGCTTATGTCCTACACGAAGGATGGATAAGTGGGAAAATAGGATCTAGGGTAGGTATTGGGATAATATAGGGATAGGTAATCTCAAATAGCACTCAAATACCACTTTTAGGTGATTACACTTAGGTTTTGTTATCTTGGAGACAAAGTCCTCCAAGGGTTGTTGGTTTGTAAAATATGTCTCAAACAAGCTGATGGAATCATATAGTACCTTTAGAGTTAGGCCATAAGAATTCCCTCAAAATTATCTCAACTTTTGCATAGGCAACTTTATAAGGAGCTCAACAAGAACAGTAATAGACATGAGTAGTAGAAAATACCTTAGTGGAGATTTGAAAGTTTCTTGCTAAAGAGAGCGGTTTAACAATCCTAAATCCAACCTTTTTCTCGACTCTTTGAACCACATATCCCTAGAGATCTAGGGGAGTGTTTTGAAAATAAAATGGGAAGACCATACAATTAAATTATTCAAATGAATAAATATAAAGCCATCTATACTGAAGAAGTAATTTAGATAAGGTAGAAATAGAATTCCTATAACATTGGGTCATCTTCATTTAAATGGAAGAGTTAGAAACTAAACAAAAAATATCCATACATTACATAACACTATAAGTAGAGGTATACTCTTAACATAAGGTGAGATTTCATCATAAAATAGTCCATTAAACATTTTCTTGTGAGAAATAAGAAAATCAATTCATTTATCTAAACCTTTGGAGGAGTAGTCTTCCATTGTATAATTTAGTCCCTCTATGGCAAAATAATAAATAAAAGGGGATAGAGGGAACCCTAGAAAAATAGAATGAAAAATTCTAAACTTTTCACATTGGACACCATTGGTAGTGATATATAGGTGATCTCACATTGGACCAAAATTTTAACTATATTAAAAATCCTAGAACAAAATCCAATATCCTAAAGCATAGCCAAGATGAAGGGATATATAATTTTATCTAGGATATTTCAAAGTCAATCTTGATAAACATGGCCTTTTTTTGAGACTTCAAGTCTCATTATATTACCTCCTAAAGAACAATTATGTTGTCAAGGATATATATATTGTGAATAAAACTAATTTTATTGGGACAGACTATGAGAGGTATAAAATACCTAAGCCTAAGGTAAAGAGATTTGGAAATGATTTTGTATGAGATATTGAGAAGGGTAATTGGATGTCAATTGGTAATAATCTCTAAATCCCTAGATTTGGGAATGAATTTGATATTTACTTGATTGATAAGTTTTTCAAGAGAATTGGTTTGAATAACTTTCATGTAGACTCTGTAAAAATATGGAACCACACTATCCCATAATTCTTACTAGAACTCATAGCAAAACCTACCAACACGAAGAGTTGTTTAAATTATTATTTGAATAAAGGCATCTTTAGTGTCCTCAATTGATAAAATTATATCACATGCCACCCCTTATGCTTTAGTGAGTTTTTAAGGTACTAATTAGAGGCATCTAAAAATAGCGGGTAATGAAATTAATTAGATAATATAGGTTCTTGGAGAGTGATTGATAAATTCTATATAATGAATATGATTAGACCTATTTTTTATTAATATATCACTATTAAGGTAACTTCACATGCCATCAACATGTGAAACATACGAGCTGACCCATAAAGACAATTTAAATTTATAAAATGATCTTTGTTAGGCATACAAACAACAAGGTTAAATATGGATGGCTATGAATATTTGAAGTCATATGAGTGTTACCAAGGGTGCCCAGAAGTCACGAA